>JAJOOR010021149.1:0-44952 GCA_036250505.1 Solanum acaule | reverse complement strand
GTTTCTATTGTTTTTTCTTTTTGTTTAGCTGCATACAATTCTTTAAGCATGGTTAATTCTTTTTCTAGGGCAATTATCTTATCATTTTTTACTTCTTCTATCTGTTGTATTTCTAATTTTGCTTGTTGTTTTATTGTATCTATTTCTTTTTTTCTATCTATTTCTTCATTTTCTCTAGTTATTCGTACCATTGCAGTTAGACTATCTTCTAATTTTACTGTTTCTTTTTCTATCACTAGATATAGATTTTCACCTATTTTTTTATACCTTCTTCCTAAATTTGAAAATATTATTTTTATTTTTAATCCTTCTGAATTTTCGTAGGTTTTTTCTTCTATAACAAATTCTTCTTTATTCATTTTATATTGTGTTTTAATTTATACTCTATTTTCTGTATATCTAATTGTAGGTCTAATATTGTTTTTCTTTGAGCTAATATAGATTTTTGACAGACTCCTGCATATATGTTATATTGTAACCTTTTTTGCTTATGCTTTAATTCTTGTCGTTTTGATATTACTATTCTAATTAATTCATATCTATGATTTTCTTTATCCATATTCATTTATTACTACTTATATCACTTAGTTCAAGTTCAATGCATTGAAAACATTGAACTTGAACTGGGGGATGCTTCAAAGGATAGAGTCAACAAACTCCATGCATTGGAAGAGTTCTAACTGCGAGCTTATGAGAGTTCAACCCTTTAAAAGGAGAAAATGAAGAAGTGGCATGATGCAAAAATCTTTAGTGAGTGTTTAAACTTGGCGATCTTGTCTTGCTTGATAACTCCCGTTTGAGACTTTTTTCGGGTAAACTCAAGTTGAAATGGTTAGGCCCATTCAAAGTGACATGTTTGTTAACTAATGGGGCAATTGAAGTTGAAAGCAAAGAAGGTTTGGTATTCAAAATAAATGGGAAACAATTGAATCTCTACTTCGGAGAATGCCTGGACTTGTCAGTAATTGGAGTGGTGTATTTGGAAGATGCTTAAATGTATTTCCCCGTCGTGCCACGATGTTAACTAAGGCACTTCTTGGGAGGGAACCCAAGTTTTAGTCGTTTTCTAATAACGTTTACTGAATATGTAGGTTGGAGCCCTGACTTTGAAGGAATGACAATTGGGTGAGGGATTGACCCATTCAATGAATCGCAAACTAGTCCCCCAGATCGCCCAAGTGCATCACCCTTCCTAGGGCCAGAGTCAATATGCATTCTAGAATATTTGGCGAGACTGCAGTAATTTCGACGGTTTGCTGAGTTAAATCGGTTAGGTCGATTAACCTCACCTTTTTGCTTCAATTATAAGGCCAACTTTCTATAAATTTAAGAGAACCAAATTCCACTCGGAGGTCCACCGAATTCTTCGGCGTCACTGGTACTGCTTTCATATTAGGCACGAAGTGAAAAGTCTCTCCTACTCTGATCTTTTCATTCAGTGATCCTTACTTTCCCTTTTTACTATTTTAATTAGTTTGTATATGCATTGACGACAGTGCTTAGTTTCTCTCGGTGGGGTGAAGGTCTCACCATTGTTGTTTTGGTTTTCCCTTAGTGATCCATCTCTTGATTCTTTTTATTGGATGTTGTCGATGTTCTCTTTCACATTTAAATGTCGGTTGCGATCAATACCGATGACTTCAATAGTGCATATGATTGAACGATATGTTTGCACAAGTCCAATGAGGCAAATTTGAGTTGCATAAGTCATGTGTGAACTCTCAGCATCTCATTGATACAAGTCAATTGTCGAAGTGAGTCTTGTAATGATCATTGCACCCGAGCTTCACTTGTAGTGTCATGATCGATGACTGTGTTGAATTCCTTGTGTAGTGAGGTTTTCTTGAAATATGGGCTTGGTGATACCTAGAACTTGCCTCGTTGGTCTAATTGACTAGCATTGGTGAATGAAAGAAATGATCTCAGGCACAATTTTTTTGGAGTGAACCAAATTGCTAATTATACATCTTTGTGACCACCTTGTTAGAGTGAGAACCTAACTTGGCACCATTTGAGCCTACCCTTTTCTTTATGTGAAACATGAACACATTTTGCCCTTTTCCTCCCCACCCAAAACATTCACGAAGCCTTGGTTTGTTTGAATAGGAAACTTAGGCGAAAAGCCTAAGTTGGGGGCGTGGATGAGGAAAGAAATTAAGCAAGATGTTTGTGAAATTCACCCTTGAAGACTTGTGTTGAAAAAGAGGAAAAAGGTCATATAAGAAAAAAAGAAATGAAAAATAAAGAAAAGCAAGAGAAAAATATTGAAAAAGAAATTTGCATAATTTGTGCATTGGTGGAAAGAAAAGGAGTATCCGATGAGCCATTCAAGAATTTTTGTGTTTGAATATACCAAGGGTGGGTTGCGAAGATGAAGAGGGTGAAAGAAAAGGAGAAGAAGTGAAATTCAAGTCATGTTTCATGAAGGTAGAAGTAATTAAGCCAAAATTATCATACCTTTACCCTCATCCTAGTTACATGCCTTGAAAGACCTTAGTGATCTTGCATAAGCTGAATGATATGTTGATCGAAAAATACGGGCAAGCCTATGGTTAAAATCATGCATGTGTTTATCATTGAGAGTGTGAGAGTTGATTTTGATTCCTTGAATTGTAATCTTTGATGGACTTTGTGTAAGAGCATGGAATCATTCTTGATGTGAGGGCATTCAAATACTCTTATTGAGCTTGAATTTGCATTTGAAGTGCGCATTGTGAGCTTGAACTCTATTTGATGATGGCTAGTCATAGTTTGAAATTTTTAGTGCATAATTGAACACTGTATGAGAAGATTGAACCACATGTGCATTCATATTGAGTCTCAATTAGCACTATTTGTAGACATCCATGTTGGCTTGATTAATCTTGTGTTTTACTTGAGGATAGGTAAAAGATTAAGTTGGGTGTGTTGATTAGTCGGGGATTTCTACTCATTTAGGGCTTATTATTCAAGGATTTAGTGTCTTGAATGCTATTATACGCTCATAACTTATGTTAAAATGTTCATATGTAGCAATGAAGGCACAAGAGTAAGGCAAGGACACTATGATACAGAAAGGAGCAAAAAACCTGACAAAATTGAAGGAAAGCAAAGTTGGAACTCGCCAAAGGTACTCGACAAGTCGCAGAATGGACCTCCCACTCACGTAAAGTTGTATCATGCTTGCCCATTGGTTAAAAAATCTTGGCGAGTAAAAAAGCAATTTAGCGACTCACCGAAGAGATCGCTGATAACGATCAGGCTCGCTTAAAGTTACAAAATGATTTTTTGAAAGAGCATAGCCAAAAAGACGAGAAGAGGACCAACTCAACGCATCACCGAATTGGTTGGCCTACCTGACTTACTTCACCGAGTTGACTGCGTGCTGAAATTTTAAGAACGTATAAATGCAATTTTTAAAAGAAGACAAGGGGTTCCCATGTTGTTTACCTCTGGGTTTATGAGTTTTTACATTCTAGAACATTGTCTTTACATGTTCTTAGTGGAGATTTAGAGATTGCAAGATTTTTAGCTTAAATTTATGCATTTGGGAATTGTAGATCGTCAACAAATCAGATGCAAACCTTCATTGGTAACGATTTCATGTTTTTCACTATGTTTGGCTAAAAGCCCTTTCCTTGGGGGTATAATTATGTAGTTCAATGCATTAATTAGCTAATGGGTGTTCTTAGTTACTGATTTTATTGATGTTTTGAAGTGGTTCAATTAATTGTTCATGTTTTAATTAAGGAATTGTATTTGCAAATACAATTCTAGCTTAGTTGTAACACCCCGTAGTTTAGTAGGCCAACTAGGGCTAAGTGTGAGGGGGCAAGAGCCAAGGCAAAGGGGAAAGGCCCAAGCCAAGGGACAAGGCTGCCCGAATCTTGCCAAGCACTGCCTCATCTTCACAACCACCACCAAGGCTAGTGGTGAGGACCACGGCTCGTGGAGTGGTCCGTGGAGCTTGGGCAGTATCTCCTTAAGGGCTACATAAAGTTGGCTCATCACCACGAGCCACTTCACAACCAGTGGTAAAGACCACAGCCCGTGGGAAGGCTCGTGGTCATGCCTTGAACTTTTGGAGACCATGATATGGTGGCCTAGCCACTGGTCCAAGCACCACGTGTAGGACCACGGCTTATGGAGCCTTCCATGGTGCCTGGCACTAGGCTGCCCAATTAAGGGCATTATGGGTAATTCCTATTTAAGTGGGTATTAAGTGAGGTCCTTTTGCCTAGACTTAGTACACCTATATAATCTATTTTAACCCATTAAACTCACCAATTAAGTCATTATTTCCAAAACCGTAAAAGAATCCCAAAGTTCATCATCTCAAATATTTCTCTCTGTAGAACTTGAAGAAGATTGAGTTTGAAGCTAGGTCAAGATCAAGGCATCCAATCTCCAAGCGTTTGAAGGCATTGTGATCAAGGTATGATAGCTCTTCATCCATGGACTTCTTTCATCCATGGAGTTCCCTAGTTTTCCCCAATTGTGAAGATGAAA
The DNA here is from genome assembly GCA_036250505.1 of Solanum acaule. Lineage (NCBI taxonomy): Eukaryota > Viridiplantae > Streptophyta > Magnoliopsida > Solanales > Solanaceae > Solanum > Solanum acaule. The sequence goes on along the minus strand of JAJOOR010021149.1, from coordinate 40,464 downwards.
TCACCAATTCAAAGTTAGGGTTCCTTCCAATACTGTGGGTATTGATGTATGTTGATCCAATTGAGTGGATAATGATTGTTTATGGTTGAATTGTTAGTAAATCATGTTTTTAAGATGAAATTTCATGTTTCCATGCCTAACCCATGTCTAGAAAGATGAAATTGAATTATGTGGGTTTTGTGCCTTGAAGGGGCAAATTGAGGATTTAGAGATAATCTTCTAAGATTGATGATAACTATAGTAGATTTCTTGAGATTAGGGCATATAGGTATGAATTGAATAAGGCCTCTCAGGGTCTTGTATGCCTTGTTACATCTAAATGGTACCCCTGGGTCGTGACAAACTTGGTAATCAGAGAACAAGGTTTAGAATGATTCTAAGATGTCTCAAAACCACGTCTTGTAGAGCCTTCTTCATAAGTGTTAGGCACGCCACATTTATGGATGGGAAGCTATTAGATGATTAGGAAATCTCACTTCTTCATTACTCTAAGTCGTGCCATAGAGTTAAACTTAATAAGGTCTTTCTTCTAATCCTTAGCCGATGGTCTTCAAGATATGGCTACTACAACAACAAATGCTAGAAGGAATGAGGAAGGCAATGTGGATCAAGAAGTTCCTCCCCAAGATCCTCCACAAGCCCCAGTTGACCCTATGGCTGAGAATATGACTAATGCGGAGGTTAGGTCATCTTTTCAAATGTTGGTTCAAGCCATGATGACACAAGTCAATAGAGAGGTGGTATCCCCTGTGAACCCCAATATGAATACAACGACTTCAAGAGTGAGAGACTTTACTAGGATAAACACTCCAAACATTTATGGGTCAAATGTTGAGGAAGATCGTCAACAGTTCATAGATGAGGTTTATAAGGTGTTAGCTATTATGGGGGAGACTTCGGTAATAAAGGCAGAATTGGCCACTATTAATTGAAAGGTGTTGCCCAAGTGTGGTACAACCAATGGAAAGATGGAATGTTGATAGGAGCGTGTCCTGTAGAGTGTGAAGTCTTTAAGTCGGCCTTTCTTGATAGGTTCTTTCCCCTTGTGATGAGGCAAGCGAAGGTGCGTGAGTTTCTTAACCTTCGTCAAGGAAGTATGAGTGTGAAGGAGTACGCCCTAAGGTTCATTCAATTGTCTAAGTATGATCTATCTCTAGTGGCCGACCCTAGGACGAGAATAGGTAAGTTTATGTTGGGTGTCCGACTTGGTAAAAAAAGAATGTCGTATGGCAATGCTTATCCATGACATGGATATTGCTCGTCTTATGACTCATTGCCAACAAATTGAGGAGATAAAGCTAAAAGAGAGGTCTAAGGAGAAAAAAAGGTCTAGAATTGATGATGAGAAGTCCTTTCATGATAGGTTCGATTGACATGGTCTTCCTAGGAACTGACAAAGGTTTTCTGGACAAGGTTCTTCCAATGCTTCTAAGTATAATGAGGAATTGCCTTAAGGAAAAGGCTAAAGGAATAGAGGATGCTCCTAAGCGAAACCGATTTTACGCACTTCAAGCTAGAGGTGAAGAAGGGTGTGCTCCCGAGGTGGATATCGATATGTTGATAGCTTCTTAATTGATGTTTATGTTTTGCTAGAATTTGATTTTCTCTTTGTTAAGGTTTGGTTGCACTCCGATTATCCTCCTATGTGATTGTAGAACCTGTTTAGTCAAATTGTTAGTTCCCGAATGAGCCTATCCGAGAGTGGAAATGGGAAAATTTATGCCATAAGTTCGGATTATGGTTGGTCTTAAAGTTGACCTTAAGGGCTTTATGTACTACCTAGCTAAGGTGAGGGAGATATATAGGAGTTAGTTACGTTGCTAAGATTGATCTTAAGTCGGGTTAGCACCAAATGATGGTGAAAGATAATGGATGACTTTAGAACCCGGTATGGTCATTATGAGTTGTAGTAATGTTGTTTGGTTAGTAAACTCTACCAAGGGTATTTTTATGGTTAATATGGTTCCATATCATCTTTTGTGTTAGTTGTGAAAGTTAAGCAATGTATGGATCCGACCTTAGTAGAATTGAAACAACGGAGATTCGAAGGTTCATTGAGGCTTCCTCCCAAGGGGGAGATGGTGTGCCTAGATGTCAAAGCTGTTAAGTGACTCTAATTTTCATGACAAGGGAGTTGATGTAAAATATTTCTTATAGGGAAGCTCCGGTAGAGATCTTAGACCGGCAAGTTAAGAGATAGTTTCCGTGAAAGTGCTAGGAAGGAATCATTTAGTGAGGGTGCTATTTGGGAGGCTGAGGCAGTTATGATGTCCCGATATCCTCATCCCTTATCCTTCTACTCTTCCCCTAGCTTGAGATAACGAGTTCCTCATTATTTGTTATTTGTAGGAAGTTATGTGTGTTTTAGAAGTTCCCATGATTTCCATATGTGATGCATGTTCATGAAAGCTTGTGTTTAATGAGTTTATGTGATTAATTTCCTCATGTTGTAGGGCATTGAGTAAGAGTTACCTATAGACTTCATGAGATGAAATTATGATAATGCCTTTGTTCAGAGTGGAGAGACTCCTCCTTGAATGAATGCTTTTTGAGAGTAAATTGCATATGAGCTACATGAGATTGTGTTGAGCATGTTTTAACTCAAAGATGGTAGTTCCTCCTTAGACATGATTAGTTTTGAGTTTTCATGCATAAAGGGTTTATAGATTTAGTTCCTACTTCCTTGTGTTGCATCGAATATGTTTAGCTTTGAGTTGAAGTTTTCTTCCTCCGTTGGGTGCATTGAGATGTGTTGCATGCATGATGGGATGCTAGTTTAGAGTCATTTTCTTTAAGGGATGCCTAGAACATCATTCGAGGACAAATGTCCCCAAGGGGGAGATATTGTAACACCCCGAACTTTAGTAGTCCAACTAGGGCTATGTGTTAGGGGGAAAGAGCCAAGGCAAAGGGGCAAGGCCCAAGCCAAGGGCCAAGGCTGCCCCAAGCTTGCCAAGCACTGCCTCATCTTCACAACCAAAACCTCGGCCAGTGGTGAGGACCTCGGCTCGTGGAGTGGTCCGTACAGCTTGGGCAGTAGCTCCTTAAGGGCTACATAAAGTTGGCTAATCAGCACGAGCCACTTCACGGCCAGTGGTGAAGACCATGGCCCGTGGGAAGGGTCGTGGTCATGTCTTGAAATTTTGGAGACCGTGGCATGGTGGCCTACACACTAGTACAAGGACCACGGCTCGTGGAGCCTGTCGTTGTGCCTCTAACTAGGCTGCCCAATTAAGGGCATTATGGGTAATTCCTATTTAAGTGGGTATTAACTGAGGTCGTTTTGCCTAGACTTAGTACACATATATAAGCTATTTTAACCCTTTAAACTCATCAATTAAGTTATTATTTCCAAAACCCCAAAAGAATCCCAAAGTTCACCTCTCAAATATTTCTCTCTTTAGAACTTGAAGAAGAAGATAGAGTTTGAAGCTAGGCCAAGATCCATGCATCCAATCTCCAAACTTTTGAGGGCATTGTGATCAAGGTATGATAGCTCTTCATCAATGGACTTCTTTCATCCATGGAGTTCCCTAGTTTTCCCCAATTATGAAGATGAAATCCTCAATTCGTAGTTAGCAAGCCTTCTGAACACCCCACCTTGTTTTTGGCATTGCATACATTTCTTGACAATTTCATGAGCATCTTGTAGGGGGATGGCCAGTAGTTACAACTTTTGAAGAATTTTAGTGGTCGTTCGCACACCGCTATGATGACCACCAACCGGTGAAGCATGACAAGCATTTAGAATTTTATTTAATTCCTCTACCGGCACACATCTCCGAATAATGTGATTTTCACATTGTCTGAATAGATATGGTTCATCCCAGAAATACATTTTGACATCGAACAAGAATCGCTTCTGTTGATAGAAGTTCAGGTCTTCCGGCATTAGCCCACATACCACATAATTAGAAAAGTCAGCATACCAAGGAGTCTATATAAGATGGGCCATGAATACCTACTCGTCTGGGAATGAGTCATTTATGTCTAACTCAAACTCAACTTTCTCTTTGACCTCCAACCTAGATAGGTTATCGGCCACCTAATTTTCACAACCTCTTCTATCCTCGACTTCAAAGTTGAATTCTTCAAATAACAACACCCATCTTATCAACTGTGGTTTATCATATTTCTTTGCCATTAAGTACCATAGGGTTGCATGATGAGTCCACGATTTGGACTCATTTAGGGCTTTATTTTAATAGATTTAGTGTCCTCAAATACATATTTTGTGACAATAACTGATGTAAATCCTTGATTTTCAAGTATTTGAATTGACGAAAAAGCATGGACACTATTGAGCAAAAAGGAACAAGGCAGCTGAAAGAACGAAGAAAAGAAGGCTTGAGGATCGCCTAAACCATTGGGAGAGTCGCCGAATGGCCATGGTATTGCCTAATGTTCCAGTGTACCAAGGCCATAAGGAGAAAATCAAGTCAGGGATAGAAATAAGCAGACAGCGAGTCACCGAACGGTTTTGCGATGCAGTACTATATCGCCCAAAGTTACAGAACTTGGAGATGCTGAAGGCCAAAGCAAAAAAGGGATGTAATTGACCAAAGGGCAGATTGCCGAGTGGATCAGCGATCCCAACTTATTGCGCCAAATGGTCCTTCGCAGCACATTTTTTTGGCGACTATAAATACATGTTTGAATTTTTAGTTTAGTATTAGATTTTTATCCAATTTTCATAATTGTTCTGTTTTCAAGTTGAGATCTTAGAACTGAGTTTTGAGACAATTTTTCCTTAGCTTTGATGATTTCCATTTTTGACAAATTGGAAGTGAGTGTTGAAGATTCTTCATCTTAGACCTTTGTAAAGACGAAATTAATCTTACCCAGTTGAAGGAAACACAATTTTGTAATGATTTTTATCTTTTTATGATGTCTAGCTAAAACCCCAATTCTTGGGGTGTAATTATGTGATTATGGGTTGATTTAGTTGTTGGGTATTGTTAATTGATAGTGTAAATTCTATTTAAAAGTGGTTTTATTCATTAATTTGGCTTAATCTAAAGGGTTGTAGTGGCAAATGCAACTCTACCTTCATGTTTTTGGCTTGCTCGAGAGAGAGGTTTTAAAACCAAGATTACTGATTTGATGGTCTGTGGGTATTTAGTTGTCATGGGTTTAGCTCGAGAAAGTGAATCGTAAACCCTTTTCCACAAATTCAGCTCGACAGAATGAATGGACTAAAGCGAAGGCTGTTCTTAATTGCTACTTATTGTGTTCGAGAGAAACAAATTTGATTCGGGGTAAATTATTAGAGAGAAAGTTTATCCCTACTAAAGTCTAGCTTATTCACTAATTTACAACTATTCTTTCGATCCAACCTTTCGGTGAGCCCGATATAGCTCGCCAAAGTGATTCGGTGACACGCCGACCGATTCGGCGAGTCTGTCTGCAACTATTTTTCTATGATTCTTCTTGAAGTGTTTCTCACTTTTCTTGATGTTTTGCAGACATGGCTAGACCGAAAGTTGCTGGGAGAAACAAGCTACCCCGAAAGAAACTGCATCCAGGGGCAAAGCTACAAAACTTCCCACAACTGGTGGGAAAGGCAAAGGGAAAGTCAAGGAAGCTACATCACCAGAGGCCAGCTCCGACAGTGACGTCATCTATGCCACTTACCTCACCACTTTTAAGTGTAAGGGTGTGCACTAGAAGCCTCAGACTGTAGCTTCTGATTATGATGAGCTAGTAGCAGCTTAGCGGGCAGAGCTATGGTTTAAAAGGATGAATAATTTGTCTAGGATCAGGACTCCTCAGGCCACCACTTCTCCTATTCCAGCTCCATTACACGTTGTAGTCCTAGCACCTCCTGTACAGGGTCCTCTGCCCAAGTCTATGAACAAATTAAAGACTGAGGGGCTGAGGACAATCATTGAAGAGAGGTGTCTGTCCACGGATGGGGTGATTGATAGGTACCCCAAAATTATGAGCTGTCTAAAGTCGCATAAGTTCCAGATCTTCACAATTCTCTGTGGCCCGTATATCCAAAATTGGGTTTGGGAGTTCTACATTGCTTATGGAGAATTGATACTAGCAGTCAGCGACAGTCAACCCGATTGATCATGTAGTTGTCTGGGGAAATAAAGTGTTGTGTGACAGCACTACTATAAATGATGTTTTAGAGTGCACGAACAACATTGCTGACGCTCACTAGTAGAGGATGAAGACTAAGTCTCTGCAGGAAATAAAAAGCTGGCTTGTCCCTCTCATATGTGATGGCTCTCCAAGGTGATTAGAGGTAGGAGTCCCGATTGAAAAAAGGGAACTACAAGTAGCTGCTAGGTACTGGTTTGGATTTATCAGATGTACTGTGATGCCATCCCAGAATGAGTTCGTCCTTCGCCACTCAAAAGTGGCATCTCTTGGTGCAATCATTGTACTGGAGTGAATTATTTTGGGGATGATCGTTGGGCAGTAGATGTCCATAAGGGCCAAGCAGCGCCATACTTTCCTCCCCTTTCCGGTGTTCATCACAGACCTTTGCAGACGGGATCGGGTTCCCAGAAATAAGAAGAAGGATGTGAAAGTGATTCCCACATCCTCTACTGATATTCGGAGGATCGAGATGGAGTATTTGAAAGATGAGGTAGAAAAAAAGAAGAAGGCAGCCCGGGTGGATTCTTCCCCGGTTATAGACACAGACTCACTACATGCAGAGGCATCTTTGCCTTCAAGTACTTCTATTGTTGTTCCTTCTGACACTCCAGGTTCTTCTGTTATTGCACTGCTCTCTAGACCTGTTGTTGTTGTCTCCCGGACCCCGTTCACTCAGTTTGCATTACTACGGATGGGGCAACTTTCCCATTCTGCCGATTGTCGTGCTGCCAGACTCGAAGCCTCCATTTTGGGCATGATTCAGACTGCCCTGGCTGATTATGTAACACCATTGAGCGCTACCATTTATACCCTTGTGGCCAGGATAGCGGTGTGTGAGCGTGGCCAAGGGGCCACCGACAAGGTGACGACTTTGAAGGCCGCTATTGCTGCATTGAGAAGTGATGTGGATCAGCTGAATTCCACTGACATGTCCATGATCTTTGAGATGGTGGAGATCCCAGATGTACCAGATAGGCCTCCGACTACCAACGGAGATGAGGTTAGAGTTGAGGAGGCAACTGATCCTGAGTCCGAGGCTGAGACGGATGAGGAGATGCTTGAGATGGCTAATGAGGTTTCATATGAGAGCCTTTCAGAGACTGAGGAGGCCATGATCGATGCAGCTGTGTAGACCTCTTTGGCGGATACACCCTTGGCTGACCCTAATGTAACTACTATTCCTTCTGAGGTGACTCCGGGCATTGATTCCCAGATTCTGAGCACTACACCGGGCACTGATGCGCAAAAAGATGGAGTGACTGAGTAGACATCCCTTCTTTACCTCCCTCTCTGTCTTACTTTTATTTAACTGTTGAATATTATTTTGATTGCATTTTAGGACAAGTGTTTTTATTTTTGGTGGGGTGAGACCCACCTTTTGTGAACTTTTGTGAATATAGTGTTTTTTATAAATTGGGTTTTTGATCTATAAATATGTTTTATACTGCTTTTGTGGAGGAATGAGCTTGTGGTTCCTTGTTTCAAATTGTAAATGATTTTTAGACCCTTCCGAAAAAAATTGTGCCACCTGTTGTTTGTGTTTGAATGTGGCTATTATCTTGCAAATTTGAGTATCAATCTTGTTCAATATCGATGACTTGAATAGTGCTCATAATCGAACAAAAATGAATGTGCGGCTACGATGAGGCCAAATAACGTTACATAGACAATATGTGAACTTTTTGCATCTCATTGTAACTAGCTAAGTATCAAATTGAGCCTTTTGTGATGAACATTGCACACTAGCGAAAGTGTGGAGTCTTGTTTGACATTGGTGTCAATGCCTTGTGTGATGAGCTTACCGTGAAGCATGTGTGATGACACCAAGAATTTGCCCCGTTGGTCCGGTTGACTGAGTGATGCAATCTCTTGAAATGATTTTAGGTAACTTCGAAGAGTGTGAAACAATTTGACATTATACCTCTTTTTGTGGCTTACCTTGTGAGTGTGTGAACCCCGCTTGAACACCCTTTGAGCCTTAACATTTTCATGGAAGAAACTTGACGAAATTGTGACCTTTCTTGATCTATTACCCATAATCCTCATGATTCGTGGTTTGTGTGAATAGCCACCTTAGGTCAAAAGCCTAAATTGGGGTGTGGTGAAAAGAGAAGGTAAATCAAGAAGTGTAGGAAAGTGCCCTTTGATCCATGGTTTGAGAAAAATGGGACGCCTGCATATAAAAAAAATAGAAAAAGAATAAAAGAATGAAAAGGAAAAAGAACAAAAAAGTTGTGGTATAAAGTTGTGAAATTTCAAAGAAAATGGGGTATCCAACAGTCCATGGAAGATGAACAATGGGGTGACTTGTGAGCATGAATGAAAATGATGAAGAAAGGAAAATAAAATGTTTTTCACACCACTTTTCATGAGGATTATAGCCATTGATACTAAATGACCATACCTTTGCACTCAACCCCATTACAAGCCTTGAAAAGACCTTTTTGATCTTGAGTGAGCTGAACCAAGGGTTGATTGGAAAATACGGGCAAACCTATGGGTGAAATCGTGCATTGTGTTCATATTTGTGAGTGTGAGTGTTGCATTTGATTTCAGAGCTTTAAATTGTGCACCATTGTGCGTGAATGTGGAGTCATTCTTTGTGTGAGGGCATTTGAGTACCATTGTTGAGCTTGAACTTGCATTTGAAGCAAGTATTGTGAACTTGAGAATCTTTGATAATGATGAGTCACAACTTGAATCTTTGAGTGCACAATTGATCCTTCCATGAGGAAGTTGAGTCTTTTTGTCTGCATTCATGATTGAGTCTTGTGTAGCACTATTTGAGACATTCTTTATTAAACTACTGAACTTGAGTTTTACTTGAGGACAACCAAAAGTTTAAGTTAGGGGTGTTGATGAGTCCACGATTTAGACTCATTTAGGGCTTTATTTAAATAGATTTAGTGTCCTCAAATGGCCATGGTATCGCCCAATGTTCTAGTGTGCCAAGCCCTGAAGGAGAAAATCATGTCAGCAATAGAAAAGAGCAATTGGCGAGTCAATGAACGGTTCCGCGATGCAGTGCTATATCGCCCAAAGTTACAGAACTTGAAGATGCTGAAGGTCAAGGCAAAAAGGTGATGGAATTGACCAAAGGGAAGATCGCCGAGTGGATAGTCGATCCCGACTTATTGCGCCCAATGGTCCTTCGCTGCAAAAAAATTTTGGCGACTATAAATACATGTTTGTATTTTTAGTTTAGTATCAGATTTTTATCCAATTTTCATAATTGTTCTGTTTTCAAGTTGAGAGCTTAGAACTGAGTTTTTAGACAATATTTCCTTATCTTTGAAGATCTGAAGATTTCTATTTTTGAGAAATTGGAAGTGGGTGTTGAAGATTCTTCATCTTAGACCTTTGTAAAGTCAAAATTAATAATACCCAGTTGATGGAAATAAAATTTGGTAACGATTTTGATCTTTTTATGATGTCTAGCTAAAACCCCAATTCTTGGGGTGTGATTATGGGTTGATTTAGCTGCTGGGTATTGTTAATTGATAGTGTAAATATTGTTTAAAAGTGATTTCATTAAGTAATTGTGGCTTAATCTAATGGGTTGTAGTTGCAAATGCAACTCTACCTTCGTGTTTTTAGCTTGCTTGAGAGAGAGGTTTTAAAACCAAGATTACCGATTTGATGATCTGTGGGTATTGGGCTGTCATGGGTTCATCTCGAGAGAGTGAATCCTAAACCCTTTTCCACACATTCAGCCCGAGAGAGTAAATGGACTAAGAGAAGGATGTTCTTAATTGTTGCTTATTGGTGTTCTAGAGAAACCAATTCGATTCGGGGTAAATTATTTGAGAGAAAGTTTATACCCACAAAAGTCTAGCTTTTTTACAATTATTCACTATTAATTGCAATTACCCAATTGTCTACCTTAGCTCATAATCCAATCACATCCCAAGAACCCGTCTCTATACTTGCTATTTTTGTGTTATTTGTTGTTGTAGCTGATAGTTGAATCAAAACCCCCCTGATATTCGACACTTGTGTCACCCCAAACTTGAACCATACTTTTATTTGTGAATGTTTTTAGCTATTATTGACTTGAGCATATTCATGTTTTTCTATTGATTCTCAAGTACGTACCACTCCCTGTGGGATTCGACCCCAACTTACTTAGTTGGGTTCTATTACTGACTAATGATCGTTGACACTTAGTATTCGATGAAGTGTCCTGATACGTGAAATCACTGCATGATCAGTATGAACTACCACTTTTGTGCCAAACAAGTACGCTTGGAATTTCTCCAATGCATATACCACCGCAAGTAACTCTTGCTCCGTAATAGTGTAGTTACATTGAGAACCATTCAATGTTTTGCTTGCGTAATAGATTGGATGGAATATTTTAGTGCGCTTTTGTCCCAAAACAACACCCAATGCAGTCCCATTGGCATCACACATTACTTCAAATGGTTCTGACCAATCTAGGTTAATAATCACTGGGGTAGAGATTAATTTATCTTTCAAACACTTAAAGGGTGCCATACATGCGTCTTCAAAGTAAAATTTCGCTTCATTCTCCAGCGACTTGCACAATGGGAGTGCAATTTTGGAGAAGTCTTTGATGAATCTCTGGTAGAACCAAGCATGCCCCAAGAAACTACGAATGCCTTTTACCGAGATTGGTGGTGGCTGCTCTTCAATTACCTCAAACTTTACCTTGTTAACCTCCAGCCTCTTTTGTGATACCTTGTGGCCCAAAACTACTTTCCCTAACCAAGAAGTTACATTTCTCCCAATTTAGGACTAGATTGGTTTCCACAAATCACTGAAGAGCCTGCCCAAGATGTGCTAAACATGTTTCAAAAGAATCGCCCACAACTTTGAAGTCATCCATGAATGCTTCCATTGAATCTTCTACCATATCAGCAAAAGTAGACAACATGCAACGTTGGAACGTTGCTGGGGCATTACACAACCCGAAGGGCATCCTTTTGAAAGTGAAGTACTGTATGGTAAGGACGGCGAAGCTGGAATTCTATGGTTTCGGAGCGAGCGGTCTTTCTATCTTTTTGGGTTGCATGCGTTTCTGGCATGCTATAGTTATTAAAGTCTCTCGACGGCTGCTAGAGTATTTGAAAGCATCTGCAAAGCCAACAACGGGCTTGGACATTGAGATGTTCATGCAAAGCATAGGCTAGATACGACGATATACAAGAGGAATAGAGAAAAACTCCTTTCCAGGTCTTAACCCTTCCAGTGAACGTATAGTGGAACTTCAATCTGATATATGGGCGAAATTAGGAGAGTTGATGCCTAACAAGAGTGCCCAAGAAGTTCTGGAAGCGGCTGCGATTACTAGCGATTCCAATTTCATGTTCCCGAGTTGCAGTGGAGATTTGATTATACCTATAATAACCATCAAAGAATCAATACCATCCATGCTCCAAAAGACGATCGAGCATCTGATCCATGAAGGGCATGGGGAAGTGATCTTTTTCTGTCCATGAACTTAACTTCCGATAATACATGCATACCCTCCATCCGATTACCAGTCTAATAGAAACAATCTCCCCTTTCTTATTTGAGACTACCGTGATGCCTCTTCTTTTGGGTACAAATTGCACCAGACTCACCCATTTGCTATCCCCAATAGGGTAGATCACACCCGCATCAAACCACTTGATTATCTCCTCTTTCACCACCTCTTACATTGGTAGGTACAATCTCCTTTGTTGCTCGATACTCGGTTTACACTCACTATCAAGTTGAATCTTATATGTGCAAATGCCAGGTGGAATGCCCACAATGTTAGCGATAGTCCACCCTATAGCATTGATGTACCTTCGTAACACCTCAAGAAGAAATTTTACTTGCCATTCAAGCAAGTCAGCTGCAATGATAACAGGCAAGGTGTTGTTTACCCTCAAGAATGCATATCGAAGATGAGCGGGGAACACTTTCAAGTCAAGCTTTGGTGGTTCCTCTTTAGATGGTTTGGCGGGAGGATTTTCTCAATTTTTTAGATCAATGTCCAACATAAATGGGTTCCTTGAGTATTCACCTAATCCCGACAGAGCAGCTACCACTTCATCACACCCTTGAACTTCAGCTTCATCATATTATGCAAGAACAACTTCAAGAGGTTCACTTACACATCAAATGGCTCACACTAGCCACCGCTTTATCAAATATATCAATCGACGAAACCACATGAATAACCTCATCTTCGTTAACTCGGAACTTCAATTCCCCGCTTTCAACATCCACTAGAGCTCTCTCGGTTGCTAAAATTGGTCTTCCCAAAATAATGGGAATTTCAGCATCAATCTCACAATCAAGAATAACAAAATCAATCGGAAAGATGAATCGATCAACCTTCAACAATAAATCATAGAGTATCCCAACAAGGTGCTTGATTGACTGGTCCACCATAAGAAGCCACATTGTTGTGGATTTTGGTTCTCCCAGCCCAAGTTGTTTATAGATTACATAGGGCAGTTGATTTATGCTTGCCCCCAAATAACATAGAGCTTTTAAAAATTGAAGCATACCGATAGTGCATGGGATGGTGAATGCTCCCAAATCTTCTTTCAAGCAATTAGAGGATGAGTCCATTTATAACATCCTAAATTTCAAGCAATTAGGGGGTGAGTCCATTTATGAGTTGTGGAAAAGGTTTAAAATCCTTTTGAAGCAATGCCCAACTCATGAGATTCCGGATAAACTACTTCTGAAATGTTTTTACCGGGGGCTTGGCCCTGAAAATAGAATGATGGCTGACCAACTATGTTCGGGCTGCTTGATGCAACTTTCCTATGAGTCCGCAACCCAACTCCTTGATTGTGTGGCCAAAACCAACAAGGATAAGATGGAGAAAGATAAGGACAAAGACTTGACCACTTTGTTGGGTCAACTGGATGTCTTGGCCCAAAAGGTCAAGGACTTGGAGGTACTATCCAAAATGAAGGATATGTACATTCCCCTTAACGATCGTCGAAAGATGAAGTGGCAAGAGGGCGGACAAATTGAAGAGGTCCTCTTACTCATTCTACACAAAGTGGAAGAACACGAAAGAGTGTTGGAGGAGATAAGAGAGAATGTCATGATGCTGAACCAGATGACGACCTCTCATGCTATGCTCATTTAGCTACTGGGGTCCCTAATACATGTGTTGTTTTCTCTCTACCCAGAGCCAAAAGAGGGGTGGCATTATGAAAATATGGCAAACCCCACTAACGGAATTTAAGTGCGGAGTTGCATTGTGCCACGACATTTACTAAGGCGCTCCTTGGCAGGCAACCCAAATGTTTATCGCTTTATTTATTTTGGAAATAATGGTGTGTTGAATGTGCAGGTCAAAGTGTGGAAAGTGGTTGAAAAGTGCAGGTTGGTGAGCTGATAGTCCAGTCGGTGGATTGTTGCAGAGGTCGGCGATCCCGACCTAGACCATTGTTGGGCTCGAGACAGCTTTTAATTGGAGCCTGTTAAACTCAGCGAGCCTAGGAGCAACTTGGAATATCACCAACTGGAGGTCTTGTAAAACTCGGCGAGGTAAGTGACCACTCAGCGTGTCGCTCAGTGGGTTGGCGAGCACGACTAATGTCGCCGAATAGGCGAGAACTGGATGGTTTTTAAAAGGCCAAAGGTTTAAACTTCCAACTCTTTCACTTTCCCTCACTTTTAATCTTCCCAAACTCACACCCAATATTAGTTTCTATATATCTTGCATTTTTAGAGTGTTTTAGTCCTTGATTGTGTGTTCGGATTTGAGTACTTTGCCGCCTAGCATATCAATCTTGTTCAATCAGCATATAAGGTTGGTTTTTCGAACTCTGAGTTTATTTTTCAGAACTTGTACTCATTTGCATGATTTTATCTTGTTGAAGTGTGCTGGGACTCTCTGATAGTTTTAGTATGTTTGAATGCCTATTTTAATTTGATAATCTTGCTCGTATTGTTTATATTATTGAATTCCCTTAATTTGGTGCCTTAAAATTGGTTAAATCTTGTGGTGTTGTGCTTTTATGTTGTTGAGTCTAGTTGGGTGAAGTCTAAGTAACCCATGCTTATGCCAAATGAAATAATTTTCCCAATGACAGAGCGGGTGATGTCATTCTTAAGGGCAAAAGTCGTCAAATGGCCAAATTTGGCAAAATTAGGAGAAGTCTGAGTATTCTGGGGTAATGGGTGTGGTTGAATTCGAGAAGTTAGGTAGAAATAGGCACATTGGGTCATTTGGTGAGTTTGGTCGAGCTTGCCGAACCACTCGGCGGTTCGCTGATGTTCCCCATCTCACCTTTAATTTCATGCTAAATGAATAGTTGGATTCTGTAACTTTTGGCGAGAAGCCTGAGGTCGCCGAAAGCACTCGGTGACTCGCCAGAAGTCTTCTTGATCACCCTTTGTCTGCACTTCTTAACCCTTTTTGTACTGTAACTTTCGGCAGGCTAATCCTTGCTTGCTGAAAGCTGTCGATGATTCACCGAAAGGCCTTCCCATCTCCGACATGCCAAATATTTTTGAGAATTTCAAGCCAATCCTTTCAGCGAGCCCAATGTAGCTCGCCAAAGTGATTCAGCGAATCACCGGCTGGTTCGGTGAGTCTGTCTGCAACTGTTTTTCTATAATTTTACTTGAAGTGTTTCTCACTTTTTTTGATGTTTTGCAAACATGGTTAGACCGAAAGTTGCTGGGAGAAACATGCCACCCCGAAAGAAGGACAAAGGGTTTACAAACAATAAGGATGCAACTACATCTAGGGGCAAAGCTACAAAACTTCCCACAACTGGTGGGAAAGGCAAAGGAAAAGGTAAGGCACCTGCGTTATCGGAGGCCAGCTTCGACAGTGATGGCATCTATGCCACTTTCATCACCACTTCTGAGAGTGAAGATGAGCACCAGGAGCCTCATACTGTATCTTCTGATGATGATGAGCCAGTAGCAGCTCAATGGGTAGAGCTGCGGTCTAAAAGGATGAATGATCCATTTAGGATCAGGACTCCTTAGGCCACCACTTCTCGTATTCCAGCTCCAACACAGGCTGTTTTCATAGCACCTCCTGTACAGGGTCCTCTGCCAAGTTTATGAACAGATTAAAGACTGAGGGGCTGAGGACAATCATTGAGGAGAAGCGTCTGTCCACGGATGGGGTGATTGATAGGTACCCCAAGATTATGAGCTGTCTTAAGTCGCATAAGTTCTAGATCATCACAAAGCCCCATGGCCTGTATATCCCAAATTGGGTCCGGGAGTTCTACGCTGCTTATGGAGCATTGATACCACAAAGAAAAAAGAAGGCAACAACATTCAAACCAATTTATCATGTAGTTTTCCGGGGCAAGAAACTGTTGTGTGACAACACAACTATAAATGAGGTTTTGGAGTGAACGAACAACATTGCTGACGATCACTAGTACAGGATGAAGACTAAGTCTTTGGAGGGAATTAAAAGCTAGCTCACCCCTTTCATATGTGATGGCACTCTAAGGTTGTTAGAGGTAAGAGTCCCGATAGAAAATAGGGACTTACATGTAGTTGTTAGGTATTGGTTCGGCTTTATCAGCAATATTGTGATGCTATCCTAGAATTAGTCCGTCCTTCGCCACTCAAAGACGGCTTGTCTTGGCACGATCATTGCACATGAGCGAATTTATTTGGGCAGGAGATGGCCTTGAGGGCCAAGCAACGCTAGACTTCCCTCCCCTCTCTAGTGTTGATCACCGATCTTTGCAGATGGGATCGGGTTCCTAGAAATGAGAAGAAGGATGTAGAAGTGATTCCTATATCCTCTACCGATATCCAGAGGACCGAGGTGGAGTATTTGAAAGATGAGGCGGAAAAGAAGAAGAAGGCAGCCCCAGTGGATTCTTCCCCAGTTATAGACACAAACTCACTACCTGCAGAGGTATCTTTGCCTACTCCGGCCCCTGGGCCTTTCGGTACTTCTACTATTGTTCCTTCTGACACTTTAGGTTATTCTATTACTACACTGCCCCCTAGACCTGCTGCTGCTATCTCCCGAACCCCTCTCACTTAGGCTGCATTACTCTAGATGGGGCAGCTTGCCCATTCTGCCGATCGTCGTGCTACTAGACTAGAGGCCTCCATTTTGGGCATGATTCAGACTGCCTTGGCTACTTCTGTGACACCATTCAGTGCTACCATTTATGCCCATACGGCCATGATAGCGATGTGTGAGTGTGGCCAAGGGGCCACCGAAGAGGTGATGACTTTGAAGGTCGTTATTGCTGCATTGAGGAGTAATGTGGATCAGCTGAAGTCCACCGACATGTCTATGATCTTCTAGATGGTGGATATCCTAGATGTACCAGATATGCCTCCGGCTACCACCGGAGATAAGGTTAGAGTTGAGGAGGCAGCTGATCTAGAGTCCGAGGCTGAGACAAATAAGGAGATGCTTGAGATGGTTGAGGAGGTTTCGTATGAGGGACTTACAAAGTCTGAGGAGGCCATGATCGATGCAGCTGTGCAGACCTCTTTTGGCGGATACACCCTTGGCTGACCCTACTGCTACTATTGTTCCTTTTAAGGTGACTGCGGGCACTGATGCTCAGATTCTGAGCACTACACTAGGAACTGATGCCTAGAAAGATGGAGCGACTGAGTATACATTACTTAGAATCCCTTCTTTACCTCCCTCTCTGTCTTACTTTTATTTAACTGTTGAATATTATTTTGAATGCATTTGAGGAAAAATGTTGCTATTTGTGGTGGGGTGAGGCCCATCTTTTGTGACCTTCTGTGAATATAGTTTTGTTTATATATTTGGTTTTTGAGCTATAATTGTGTTTTATACTATTTTTGTGGAGGATTGAGCTTATGGCTCCTTGCTTTTAACTGTAATTGATTTTTGGACCCTTTTGAAAAAAATTATGACACCTTTTGTTTGTGTTTGAATGTGGCTATTCTCTTGCATATTTGAGTATCGGTCTTGATCAATACCGATGACTTGAATAGTACTCATAATCGAACAAAATGAATGTGCGGCTACGATGAGGCCAAATAATGTTGCATAGAAAATATGTGAACTTTTTGCATCTCGTTGTAACTAGACAAGTATCAAATTGAGTCTCTTCTGATGAACATTGCACACTAACAAAAGTGTGGACTCTTTTTTGACATTGGTGTCAATGCCTTGTGTGATGAGCTTATCGTGAAGCATGTTTGATGACACCTAGAGTTTGCCCCATTGGTCCGGTTGACTAAGTGATACAATCTCTAGATATGATCTTAGGCAAGTTTGAAGAGTGTGAAACAATTTGACATTATACCTCTTTTTCTGGCTTACCTTGTGAGTGTGTGAACCCCACTTGAACACCCTTTGACCCTTAACATTTTCTTGGAAGAAACATGATGAAATTGTGACCTTTCTTGATCCATTACCCATAATCTTCATGATTCATGGTTTGTGTGAATAGCCAACTTAGGCAAAAAGCCTAAGTTGCGGGTGTGGTGAAAAGAAAAGGTAAATCAAGAAGTGCAAGAAAGTACCCTTTGACCCATGGTTTGAGACAAAAGGAACCCCCCATTTAAAAAAAAAATGAAACGGAAAAAGAACAAAAACGTTGTGGAATAAAGTTGTGAAAGTGCAAAGAAAATGGGGTATCCAACAGTCCATGGATGATGAATAATGGGGTGACTTGTGAGCAGGAATGAAAATGATGAAGAAAAGGAAAGAAAGTGTTGTTCACACCACATTTCATGAGGATTACAACCATTGAGCCTAAATGACCATACCTTTGCACTCAACCCCATTACAAGCCTTGAGAAGACCTTTTTGATCTTGAGTGAGCTGAAATAGGAATTGATTGGAAAAGACAGGTAAACCTATTGGTGAAATCATGCATTGGGTTCATCTTTGTGAGTGTGAGCATTGCATTTGAATCCGGAGCTTTAAATTGTGAACCATTGTGTGTGAATATTGAATCATTGTTTGTGTGAGGGCATTTGAGTACCATTGTTGAGCTTGAACTTGTATTTGAAGCAAGTATTGTGAACTTGAGAATCTTTGATAATGGTGAGTCATAACTTGAATCTTTTAGTTCACAATTTATCCTTGCATGAGTAAGTTGAGTGTTTTTGTGTGCATTCGTGATTGATTCTTGTGTAGCACTATTTGAGGCATCCTTTTTTAAACTGCTAAACTTGAGTTTTACTTGAGGACAACCAAAAGTTTAAGTTGGGGGTGTTGATGAGTCCACTATTTGGACTCATTTAGGGATTTATTTTAAAAGATTTAGTGTCCTCAAATGCATATTTTGTGCCAATAACTGATGTAAATCCTTGATTTTCACGTATTTTGATTGAGGAACAAATCATGGACACTATTGAGCAAAAAGGAAAATGGCAGCTGAAAGAAAGAAAAAAAGAAGGCCTGAGGATAGCCTAAAATTGGGCGATTCGTTGAATGGCCATGGTCTTGCCTAATGTTCCAATATGCCAAGCCTTGAAGGAGAAAATCAATAAGAGCAGTCGGCGGGTCGCAGAACGGTTCCACGATGCAGTGCTATATCACCCAAAGTTATAGAACTTGAAGATGCTGAAGGCCAAAGCAAAAAGGCGATGGAATTGATCAAAGGTCGGGTCGCCGAGTTGGGTTATATTACTAACTAACGATCGTTGGCACTTAGTATTTGATGAAGTATCCTGATACATGAAATCACTACATGATCAATATGAACTACCACTTTTGTGCCTAGCAAGTATGCTTGAAATTTCTCAAATGCATATACCACCGCAAGTAACTCTTGCTCCGTAACAATGTAGTAACGTTGAACACCATTCAATGTTTTTCTTGTGTAATAGATTGGATGGAATATTTTAGTGCGGTTTTGTCCCAAAACAACACCTAATGCAGTCCCACTTGCATCACACATTACTTCAAACGGTTCCGACCAATCTGGGCTAATAATCACCGGGGTAGAGATTAGTTTATCTTTCAAACACTTAAAGGCTGCCATACATGCATCTTCAAAATAAATTTCGCCTCCTTCTCCAACAACTTGCACAATAGGAGTGCAATTTTTGAGAAGTATTTGATGAATATCCGAAAGAACCCGCCAATGCCCCAAGAAACTACGAATGCCTTTTACCGAGATTGGTGGTGGTAGGTTTTCAATTACCTCAATCTTAACCTTGTCAACCTCCTACCCCTTTTGCGATACCTTGTGGCCCAAAACTATACTTTCCCTAACCAAGAAATGGCATTTCTCCCAATTTAGGACTAGATTGGTTTCCACAAATCATTGAAGAGCCTGCCCAAGGTGTGCTAAACATGTTTAAAAAGAATCGCCTACAAATGAGGAGACATCCATGGAGACTTCCATTGAATCTACTACCATATATATCAGCAAAAATAGACAACATACAACGTTGGAACATTGCCAGGGCATTACACAACCCGAAGGGCATCCTTTTGAAAGCAAAAGTACCATAGGGACAAGTGAATGTGTTTTTCTCTTGATCCTACGGTACAATAGATATTTGATTATACCCGGAATAACCATCCAAGAAGCGATACCATCCACGCTCCGAAAGTTGATAGAGCATCTAATCCATTAAGGGCATTGGGAAGTGATCTTTTTCTGTCCATGAATTTAATTTCCGATAATACATGCATACCCTCCATCTGGTTACCGGTCTCATAGAAACAAGCTGCCCTTTCTGATTCGGGACTACCATGATACCCCCTTATTTGGGTACACATTGCACTAGACTAACCCATTTGCTATCCACAATAGGGTAAAATACACCCGCATCAAACCACTTGATTATATCCTCTTTCGCCACCTCTTGCATAGGTGGGTTCAATCTCCTTTGATGCTCGACACTCGATTTGCACTAGCTATCAAGGTGAATCTTGTGAGTGTAAATGCCAAGTGGAATACCCACAATGTCAATGATAGTCCACCCTATAGCCTTGATGTACCTTCTCAACACCTCAAGAAGCAATTTTACTTGCCATTCAAGCAAGTCAGCTGCAATGACAACAGGCAAGGTGTTGTTTACCCCCAGGAATGCATATCGAAGACGAGGTAGGAGCACTTTCAAGTCAAACTTTGGTGGTTCCTCTATAGATGGTTTGGCGGGAGGATTTTCTCAATTTTTTAGATCAATGTCCAACATAAATGGGTTCCTTGAGTATTCACCTAATCCCGACAGAGCAGCTACCACTTCATCATACCCTTGAACTTCAGCTTCATCATATTATGCAAGAACAACCTCAAGAGGTTCACTTACACATCAAATGGCTCACACTAGCCACTGCTTTATCAAATATATCAATCGTCGAAACCACATGAATATCACTCAGGTGTTTCATTCATTTGCACACATTAAAGGTAACCTCATCTTCGTTAACCCGAAACTTCAATTCCCTGCTTTCAACATCCATTAGAGCTCTCCCGGTTACTAAAATTGGTCTTCCCAAAATAATGGGAATTTCAGCATCAATCTCACAATCAAGAATAACAAAATCAACAGGAAAGATGAATCGATCAACCTTCAACAATAAATCATAGAGTATCCCAACAAGGTGCTTGATTGACCGATCCACCATAAGAAGCCACATTGTTGTGGATTTTGGTTCTCCAAGCCCAAGTCGTTTATAGATTACATAGGGCACTAGAGCTTTTAAAAATTGAAGCATACTGATAGTGCATGGGATGGTGAATGCTCCCAAATCTTCTTTCTTTGTAATTATATTGCTAGTCATAATGGCACTACAATGATGAGAAACTTTGATTTTCTCAAAGTCCATGCTTCTCTTCCTGGTGACTAGCTCCTTCGTCAATTTGGCACAACCTGGCATCTCAAACAATGCTTCCACTAACCGTAGATTTATAGAAATTGTCTTGAACACCAATAGAAAATTCTTGAAATTCTCATCCTTATTTTGCTTCTTGAGAAGTTGAGGAAACGGAGGAACTATTTTGGGAAGAGGTTGCACAATCTTTGGAGTTGAGGCGGCCTTGTCTTTACCTTTTTGTAACTCTTCGACGAGGCTTTGCTTATGATTTTCCTCCTTCTCTTTGAGTATATCACTTTCTGGTTGTTGAATGGGCTTCTCTTCCTCATCAATATCTTTCTCTTCTTCATATGCTTCCACCTCATCATTACCTTTTGCATGACCAACCACTATTTTTCCACTTCGAGTCACAACTGCCAAATTTTTTTCTCATAATCAGCCCTCAAAGTTGTTGTCCCTCAAGTTTTTTGATTGCATCAGAGTGAGAATTCACTATATTGTTCAGTGGGCTATCACTTGATTTCGTGTGGTACTCTTTGTGACTCTCTTCTCTCCTCCAAGAGTTGTGTTGTTCATTCCAATATTGATAGTATCGTCTTCTACCTTCTTCCTTATAAGAGTTCCAACCTTGATTCCCACACACCTCAAAGTCGCTCAGGTGAGAACCCTCCTCAATTCTCAACACTCTCCTTACTTCTTTGGATTCGCCCACATTTTCTAGCACTTATTTTTGTAAGAATTCAGTTTAAGACAACATTTTGCTAATATTCTCATCCCTCTCTTTCTTCTTGTCAAGTTGTTCTTGTGTCATCCTAAAACTAAAAGGGGAAACTCGGTCCTCTTGAGTGTGCAATGCCTGATTTATCTTTTTCATTTCATCAAGAAAGGATAAGGTGGCCTCAAATGATTTCAACATTATTCCTCCCCATGCCAATTGGTAAGTGATGTGTCTGAGATTTGGACTCATTTAGGGCTTTGTTTTGATAGATTTAGTGTCCTCAAATGCCTAATTTGTGCTATAAACTGATGTTAATACCTTGATTTTCAGGTATATGGATTGAGAATCAAAGCAAGAACACTAACAGGCAAAAAGGAACAAAACAAACTGAAGAATTAAAGAAAGGCAAGCTTGGTGATCACCAAGGGCACTTGGCGAATCGTCGAGTGGCTAGCTTGACCGCCTAAAGTTCCAGTGTGCTAAGCCTGTGGGAAGAAACCAAAGAAACCAAGTCGGCGATGAAAAAGAGCAGTCGGCAAATCGCTGAGTAGTTCTGTGATGCAAAGAGAGATCGCCCAAAGTTAAAGGACTTAAGATGCTGAGTACCAAGCAAAAAAGGTGATAGAAGAGATCAATGAGTGGCTCGTCGAGTGGTTCGGCGAACCCGATTTACTTCACCAAATGGCCCTTTGTGGCTAATTATTGGTGACTATAAATTAGATATTAAACAGTTAACTTAGGATCGAGTTTTATCAATTTTTGTCAATTTCTAGTCTAAAACAGTTTTCTCTGGAGTTTCTGAGTAGACTTGAAGGTTTTTGAGACTCAATTTGGAGATTTTGGAAGTGGATTTCGAATTTTCTGCTAATTGAAGCATTATAAAGGATTAATTAGTATTACCTAGTTGATGGCTAATCGATTTGGTAACCATTTTAATATTTTCATGATGTTCGGCTAAAACTCCAATTCTTAGGGTGTGATCATGTGATTATGGGTTGAATTAGTTTATGGGTATTGTTAATTACTAGTGTAAATGCTATATTGAAGTGGGATCAATCATTAATTGTGGTTTAATATAGGAATTATAGTTGCAAATGCAGTTATATCCTTGTGTTCTTAGCTTGCTCGAGAGAGAGGTTTTAGAACTAAGATTATTGAGTAATGATTTGTAGGTATTGGGTTGATTTGGGTTCAGGTCAAGAGAGTGAATCCTAAACCCAATCCTACTCATCTTGCTCGAGAGAGAAGATGTATTAAAGTTTTGGGCTGGTCTTATTTGCTATGCTTGTTGATGTTCGAGCGAAATCACTTGAAGTGGAATAGTTGTTCGAGAGAAAGCTATTTCAATTATAGTCTAACCTAACCATTGATATTTAACTATTTAGTAGTAGTTTCAATTACCCATATATAGAAATTTGCTTATAATCGATCACATCCTGAGAATCTATCTCCTTAGTGTTATTTCAAATTGTTTGTGACTGTGCCGTAGTTGATAATTGCAAACCTAAACCCACATTTGACATTTGTGTGAACCCTTTTGATTTCTTTTATATATTTTTCATTTATTTCTATTCCTATATCTAGTTAGATTGCATTCGTACTTCTTAATTGACCGCTACATGTGGGATTCGACCACAACTCATTTGTTGGGTTTTATACTGTTTAATGATCGTTTACACCTAGAATTTGATAAGGTGTGCTTGATACGTTATTCATCAAAATGGCACCGCTGCCGGAGAGTGGTGTTGCTTAAAATTTTTCTTGAAGTTGAATTGTGATCTTCTTGGCTATAGTTAAATCGACTTACTTTGGTTTTTGGTTTTGTGTTGATTGTGTTGAACGAATGAGGAGATGAGCGTAAACGGAAGTAATGGTAGAAAAGTGACCCACCAAGATGACATTGGGAACTTTAATAATGCAATGAACTAAATGTCAATGACCCAAACCAAGTAGGTGGTGTTGGTGCCATTCATTTGCCTCCGACTGAAGGAAACATTGTTTTTCACATCACAAGCACAATGCTTCAGCTCCTACAACTGAAGGGTTTGTTTGGGGGGGTGGCTCATGAGGATCCCCATGAGTATATTAGGAACTTTGTGGATTTTTTTGGACCGTTCTCATTTAAGAATATATCGTAAGAATCGGTCCATCTTAGGTTCTTCCTATTTTCTTTAATGGGTGAAGCTACTTAATGGTTGGCTGAGTTACCGAGGGACTCTATCACCTCTTGGGATGAGCTGACCACAACATTTCAAGTGAGATTCTTTCTCCCATCGAAGATGATGACTCTATGGGATGGCATCCAAGGTTTCAAATGCTTGGAAGGTGAGCCAATCCATGAGATGTGGCTGAGGTTTAAGAAGCTAATGCTTCACTGCCCAACTCATGGACTTCCAGATAATGTACTATTGTAACATTTCTATAGGACCTCTGATTTGGTAAACAAGGGAGTGACTGATCAACTTTCTCCGGGGGATATAATGCAACAACTCTATGTAGTAGCGTCTCAACTCCTTGATTGCATGACCAAGATCAACAGGGCATGGTACACTCGTGAAGACCAAGTCTCTCCTCTCACTTATAAAGTGACAAAAGAGCAGATTAAGAGGGATCAAGAGAGAGACCAGAACATGGCCAAAATGATGACTAGACTGGAGATATAGCTAAACGTTTCATGGCTACTGGAGCAAAGAGTGTTAATGTTATGGGTGTTGGTGGAGTATGACCAGATGAAGTAAAATTTGAAGCGTTGTACAATGAGGAAGTAAACTACCTGGCCAACAAAGGAGGAGGCTATTGTGCAAACTACCCAATACTGGGTGGAAATCAAGGTTGGAATAGAGATAAGGGCTGGAGAGACCGTGACAGAGAATGGCGTGATCGTAACACCACTTGGAAGGAAAGAGAAGGGGAGATGGATAGGTATGTTCCTCCCCATGAGCGTCAAAAGCCCAAGGAATCTGAAGGTGGCCAGACAGAAGATATGCTCGCACGCATTCTCAACAAAGTTGAAGGGTCCGAAAAAGTGTTGAAAGAGATGAAAGAGGATGCCTCGACTCTCAATCAGATGCCAACCTCCCACTCAGTCTCTATTAAGCAGTTGGAGACTCAAATGGGTCAAACTTCATCACATTTGAATACTCGACTACAAGGGGGTTGCCTATTGATACAATGACAAACCCTAAAAATAAATCTTGATTTGGTATCCTTGTTGTGCCACGACGTTAACTAAGGCATTTCTTAGGAGGCAACCCAAGCCTTTAATGCTTTCTTTTTTGATTTTATAATGGGTGTTAACTGTGCCGGTTGAAAAGTGAAGTGTGTTGGGAAAAAAATAGTTTGGTGAGCCAAGAGTCCAGTCGGTGACTCACCAAAGAGGTCGGCGAGCCCGACTTGAATCGCCGTTGGACTCATAAAACATGAAGTAGAAATCTGTAAAACTCGTCGGGCTAATTTCTTAATCAGCGACTCACCAAACAGGTCGGCGAGCCCAATTTTGTCTGCCGTTTGGACCCCCAAATTAACTAGAGGTCCTGTAAAACTTGGCGAGGTAAATTACCACTCGGCGCATCACCGAGTGGCTCAGCCTGGTTGACTAGCACCACCGAAATGGCTGCGAACTGAAAGGTTTTAAAAGGACAAATAGTTTAAAATCTTAAATCTTTCATATTCTCTCATTTCTAACCCCGTACACTCTCACCCGTAGTTTATATTTTCCGTACTTCCCTTTTTCGGTCACTTTTTGTGTTTGATCTCATGCTTGGATTTGGATTACTTTGTTGCCTAGCTTTTCAAATTATCAATTCGGCATACAAGTTGGTTTTTCGAACCCCTCCCATTTGATTAGTTGTTGAACTCAAATGCTTTCGGTAACTATGTGTTATTGTCTGTTGAGTAATCATTGAAATCATGTTTGATGTGTCGGATTGCCCGTATTGTTTTCAAACATGTGCCTAATTGCTTAAAAATATGTTTTCACGTGTTTTGTGAGTTAAAATTAATCTTAAATTTTTGGGTTGCGGTTATTTTGTGTTGGTTCTAGTTGGGTGAAGGCTAAGTAACACCAAATTGTGCTAAATGACGTACTTTGCCAAATGATGGAGCGTTTGACGTCTGTCTAAAGGGAAAAAGTCATCAAATGGCCAATTTTGGCCAAACCTAGGGAACTCTCAGTACCATAGAGGCATAGGTTGATTGGGTCTGGTGTTAATTGCATAGTGTGTGTATTTGATTTTGAATTCGGGGGCTGCGGGCTTGATTTTGGGAAACGGGATTAAAAATTGGCACGTTGGGCAGTTTAGCGAGATGGTTCGAACTCCCCAAACGGTTCGGTGGTTTGCCAAAGTTCCCCTTTGATCACCCTTAATTTTTTGATTTGACTTGGTTGAGTCTATAACTTTCAGTGGGAAGCTCGAGCTGCCTACCTCACAAACAAGCACGGGGTATTGTAATAAATTTGGGAGCAACTGCTTCTACCAAAAAGGGAAAGGGAAAAGTGCCTCCAAAAGGAGGCAAAGGCAAGGGAAAAGCGCCTGTAGCTGAGAGACCGGAGCATAACTCCGACAGTGATAGGGAATCTTTTGATTCTCAAGCCTCATTCTCTGAGCGTGAGGATAACCAATTACTACAGACCCGGTGAGTAGAGATTTGTGCAAAGGCTCATCAAGATCTGTCTAGGATTCAGGAGGTTACCTCCCTGCTGCAGATTCAGTGCCAGCTCCGGCACAGATGGTCGTTCTAGCACTACCAGTTGAGGGTCCTCCTCCCCAGTCACTCAACTGGTTAAAGGTTGGGGGTTTGAGGACCATTCTACAAGGAAAGAGGTTGTCCACAGATGGTGTAGTGGATAGGTACCCTAATATGTGGGACACCCTCCGGTTCCATAGGTTCGGTATATTCACCAGGCCCCGTGGCCCATATATTCCCACATGGGTGAGAGAGTTCTACACTGCATATGGTGACTTAGTACCCCAGGGAAAGAAGAAGGACAGTTCCTTCAAACCGCTGGAGTCTTTGATAGTTCGGGGGAAGACAGTGAGATGCATAAATGATTATATTAATGATGTACTTGACGGGGCTACAGGTTTTGAGCATGTCTACCAGAGCATGATCAGGTACTGACTCTGGATAACCTCAAGGGATGGTTAGCTACCCTCATTTACGACACCACCCCGATGTGTATTGAGGTCGAGCCCCTATTGAGAAAAAGGACTTGAACATAGCATCTCGGTATTGGTTCAGGTTCATTAGTAGCTCAATCATTCCATCAAATAACGAGTCCATTCTCTGCCACCTATAAGCAGCCTGTCTCGGATCGATCATTGCTAACAAGCGGCTGAATATGGGGTTAATTATAGAGCAGGAGATGGCCATGAGGGACAAACAACGCCAAAAATCCTTTCCATTCCAAGTGCTTATTACAGAGTTGTGTCGGTGGGCTGAAGTTCCTATTGACGAGAAGAGGGATATTGAGGTTACACCCACATCCTCCACCGACATTTGATGTATAGAGGCTGAGTACAAATGGGATGAGGTGGATAGGAAGAGAGCAACTCCGGTTGATATATCTCAGGAGGTTGATGTTGATTTTATACTTGTAGAGGCAGCTTTGCCTACTTGGGCCTTTGGACCTTAAGGTACATCCACTTCCACACCTACCCAGGCCCCTGAGTTCTTCTGTTGCTTCCCAGCCTCATAGAGCTAATTCTAGTACCACCACCTCCAGGCCTTCGATCACGTAGGCCATCCTCCTCAAGATGGGGCACCTAGCCCATTCTGCAGATGTGCGGGCTTCCCGGCTGGAGGCTGAGGTACCCTAGATGATTGAGAGAGCCATCACAGCTGCGTTGACACCTCTCCAGGCTTCCATTGATGCTTTCACAACAAGAGTAGTGATTTGTGAGAGAGGACAGGGGGTGACTACTAAGGTTACATCAGCCGAGGTTTCTGAGCTTAGGAAGAATGTAGACCGTCTGAAGTCCACATAATTCACTTCCCTATTTGGGTCAGTTGAGATTCCCGATGATCCAAGTACTGATATTTCATCCTGTGCTGAGGTACCTCCAACTCCCACCAGAGATGATATTATGGAGGATGCTGCTATTGAGTCTGAGGCTGAAACCGATGAGGAGATGCTTGAGGAGTAAGATGTGTCTATTTATAATGATCTGGCCAACTTAGAGGGTGCCATGATCGAGACATCCCAGTAGGCCTTGTTGTGAGAGACTTCCATGGCAGGCTCCAGTGGAGCTAGTGTTTATGTTGCACTGGGCATTGATCCCCCAACAGATGGAGCGACTGAGTAGACAGGATCATTCTTGGACCCCCTCTATGTTGTTTTTATTGATTATTTTTTTTAGTTGCATTTCAGGATAACTGCTATTCTTGTGAGGGTGGGGTGAAGTATTTTCATACCTACCTCTTCTGATTACTTTTTTATTTGTATATAGTGGGTTTTGTGATCTATATTTGTGTTTTAGATTGTGTTTGGATCTGAATCTAGTGGATGTTTGAGCTTGTGGATCCTTGTTTTGAATGGAAATGGTTTTGACCTATTTTAAAAATTTATGCCACCTCTATTGCTTGTGATCGTGGTTGTTCTTGTGCAAATTTGAGTATCGGTTATGATCAATACCAATAAATTGAATAGTGGTCTTAATTGAACAAAATGAATGTGCGGCTACGATAAGGACAAATGAAGTTGCATAGACAATGTGTGAACTTTTAGCATCTCATTATGACTAGCCGATTATCGACAGAGTCTCTTGTGATGAACATGGCACACTAGCTAGAGAGTGGAGTCTTATTTGATATTAGGGCAAATGCTTGTGTGATGAGAATACCTTGAACATTGTGTGTGATGACACCTAGAATTTTTCCTGTTGGTCCGGTTGACCAAGTGATGTAAGAAATTAAAATGATCTTAGGCAACATTTCTGAAGAGTGTAGACAGTTTGACAATATATCTCTTTTGTGGCCAACCTTGTGAGATGAGTGAACCTTGCTTGGCACATTTTGAGCCTTACCCTTTTTATTGGAAGAAACTTGTACAATTGTGACCTCTCTTTATTCCATCCACCCATAACTTTCATGAATTGTGGTTTGTTTGAATAGCCAACTTAGGCCAAAAGCCTAAGTTGGAGGTGTGGTGAAAAGAAAAGGAAAGTCAAAATGTGTGAGAAATCCCCCTTCGAGTAATGATTTTGAAAAAGATGGAACCCCTCCATGTAAAAAAGAGAGAAAAGGAAGGAGTAAAGAAGCAAAGAAGAATGAAAAAGTTGTGAAATAAAGTGATGAAAATTGCAAAAGAAATGGGATGTCCGGTAGTTCATATGAAGTTGAATAATGGGGTGAATTATGAGCATGTTTGAAATGTTAAAGAAAACGAGGAAAGTGATGTTCAGGCCACACTTCATGAAGGTAGCAGCCACTAAGCCTAGATGACCATACCTTTACACTCAACCTTGTTACAAGCCATGAAAAGACCTTTGTGATCTTGAGTGAGCTGAAATGAATGTTGATTGGAAAATAAGGGCAAACCTATGGGTGAAGTCATTCAGGTGTTCATCTTTGTGAGTGTGGGAGTTGTATGTGATTCCGAAATTTTGAAATTGTTGAAAGAGTGTGTGTGAATATGGAATCATTTTTTTGTGTGAGGGTATTTGAGTACCTTTGTTGAGGTTGAACTTGCACTTGAAGAAAGTATTTTGAACTTGAGCATCTTTGATAATGGTGAGTCATATTTTGAATATTTGAGTGCACAATTAATCATGGCCTGAGTAAGTTGAACCTTGTTGTGTACATTCATGGTTGAGTCTTATGCAACACTTTTTGTAACATCCTTTTGAACGGTTGACCTTGAATTTTACTTGAGGACAAGAAAAAGTTTATGTTGGGCCTATTGATGAGTCCGAGATTTGGACTCATATAGGGCTTTGTTTTGATAGATTTAGTGTCCTCAAATGCCTAATTAGAGCTATAAACTGATGTTAATACCTTGATTTTCAGGTATATGGACTGAGGAGTAAAGCAAGGCCACTAACAGGCAAAAAGGAACAGAACAAACTGAAAAATTGAAGAAAGGCAAGCCTGGTGATCGCCAAGAGCACTTAGCGAATCGCCGAGTGACTAGACTGACCGCCTAAAGTTCCAGTGTGCCAAGCCTAAGATAAGAAACCAAGTTGGCAATGAAAAGGAGCAGTTGATGAATCACCGAGTTGTTCCGCGATGCAAAGAAAGATCACCCAAAGTTACAGGTCTTGAGGATGTTGAGTGCCAAGGCAAAAAGGCAATGGAAGAGATGAATGGGTGGCTCGCCGAGCTCGACTTACTTCGGTAAACGACCCTTTGTGGCTTATTTTTGGCGACTATAAATTAGATTTTAAACACTTAACCTATGATCGAATTTTATCAATTTTGTCAATTTCTAGTCTAGAACAATTTTCTCTGGAGTTTCTTAGTAGACTTCAAGGTTTTTGAGGCTCAATTTGGAGATTTTGCAAGTGGGTTTCGAATTTTCTGCGAATTAAAGCATTGTAAAGGTTTTATTACTCTTACCAAGTTGAATAAAGTCCACAGATTTCACTTTGTTATTTAGTTTAGTTGAGATTCTCGATGATCCGAGTACTTAGATTCCAGTCTGTGCTGAGGTACCTCCAGCTCCCACCAGGAGCTAGAGATGATATGATGGAGGATGCTGCTGCTGCAGAGTCTGAGGCTTAGACCGATGATAAGCAGCTTCAAGAGCGGGATGCAACTGTTTATAATGATTTGGCCAACTTAGAGGGTGCCATGATCGAGACAGTGCGACAGGCCTTGTTGAGAGAGACTTCCATGGCAGACTCTAGTGGAGCTAGTGGTGATGTTGCACTGGGAATTGATGCCTCGACAGATGGAGCGACTGAGTAAACAAGATTATTCTTCACCTCCCTTTCTGTTATTTTTATTGATAATTTTTTTTAGTTGCATTTGAGGATAACTGCTTTTCTTGTGAGGGTGGGGTGAGGTATTTCCATACCTACCTCTTCTGATTACTTTTTTATTTGTATATAGTGGGTTTTGTAATCTATATTTGAGTTTGGATTGTGTTTGGATCTGAATCTTGTGGATGTTTGAGCTTGTGGCTCCTTGTTTTGAATGGAAATGATTTTTACCTATTTTTAAAATTTGTGCCACCTTTATTGCTTGTGATCGTGGTTGTTCTTGTGCAAATTTGAATATCGGTTATGATCAATACCGATGAATTGAATAGTGCTCTTAATTAAATAAAATGAATGTGCTGCTACGATGAGGCCAAATAAAGTTGCATAGACAATGTGTGAACTTTTAGCATCTCGTTGTGACTAGCCAATTATCTATTTAGTCTCTTGTGATGAACATTACACACTAGCTAGAGAGTGTGGAGTCTTATTTGATATTGGTGTCAATGCTTTGTGTGATGAGATTACCTTGAACATTGTGTGTGACAACACCTAGAATTTTCCCCATTGGTCCGGTTGACTAAGTGATGCAAGCACTTGAAATGATCTTAGGCAACAATTTGACAATATACCACTTTTGTGGCTAACCTTGTTAGATGAGTGAACCTTGCTTGGCACATTTTGAGCCTTACCCTTTTTGTTGGAAGAAACTTGAACAATTGTGACCTCTCTTTATTCCATTCACCCATAACTTTCATGAAGTGTGGTTTATTTGAATATCCAACTTAGGCTAAATGGGTGTGGTGAAAAGAGAAGGAAAGTCAAAATGTGTGAGAAATCCCCCTTTGAGTAATGATTTTGACAAAGATGGACCCCTCCATGTAAATCAAACGAGAGAAAAGAAAAGAGAAGATAAGCAAAGAAAAAGAATGAAAAATTTGTGAAATAAAGTGATGAAAATTGCAAAAGAAATGGGGTGTCCGGTGATTCATATGAAGTTGAATAATGGGGTGGATTATGAGCATGTTTGAAATGTTAAAGAAAAGGAGGAAAGTGATATTCATGCCACACTTCATGAAGGTAGCAGCTACTGAGCCTAAATGACCATGCCTTTACACTCAACCTCGTTACAAGCCATCAAAAGACCTTCGTGTTCTTGAGTGAGATAAAACGAATGTTGCTTCGAAAATAAGGGAAAACCTATGGGTGAAGTCATTCATGTGTTCATCTTTGTGAGTGTCAGAGTTGTATGTGATTCCGAATATTGAAATTCTTGAGAGAGTGTGTGTGAATATTGAATCATTTTTGTTGTGAGGGCGTTTGAGTACCTTTGTTGAGCTTGAACTTGCACTTGAAGCAAGTATTTTGAACTTGAGCATCTTTGATAATGGTGAGTCACAGTTTGAATCTTTGAGTGCATAATTGATCATTGCATGAGTAAGTTGAACCTTGTTGTGTACATTCATGATTGAGTCTTATGCAACACTATTTGTGACATCCTTTTGAACTGTTGATCTTGAGTTTTACTTGAGGACAAACAAAAGTTTAAGTTGGGCCTATTGATGAGTCTGAGATTTGGACTTATTTAGGGCTTTGTTTTGATAGATTTAGTGTCCTCAAATGCCTAATTTGTGCTATAAAATGATGTTAAAACCTTGATTTTCAGGTATATTGATTGAGGAGCAAAGCAAGGATACTAACCGGCAAAAAGGAACAAAACAAACTGAATAATTGAAGAAAGTCAAGCCTTGTGATCGCCAAGAGCACTTAGCGAATCGTCAACTGGCCAGCTTGACCACCTAAAGTTCCAGTGTGCCAAGCATGAGGGAAGAAACCATGTCGGCAACGAAAAGGAGCAGTCGGCGAATCGCCGAGTAGCATCGCTATGCAAAGAGAGATCGCCCAAAATTATAGGACTTGAGGATGCTGAGTGCCAAGGTAAAAAGGCGATGGAAGAGATCAATGGGCAGCTTGCCAAGTTGTTCGGTGAGCCCGACATACTTCGATAAACGGTCCTTTGTGGCTTATTTTTAGCGACTATAAATTAGATTTTAAACACTTAACTTAGGATCAAATTTTATCATTTTTTTTCAATTTCCAGTCTAGAACAGTTTTCTCTGGAGTTTCTTAGTAGACTTCAAGATTTTTGAGATTCAATTTGGAGATTTTGCAAGTGGGTTTCGAATTTTCTGTGAATTGAAGCATTGTAAAGGCTTAATTACTCTTACCCAGTTGATGGCTAGCTAATCGATTTGGTAACCATTTCTATCTTTTTATAATTTTCTGCTAAAGCCCCAATTCTTGGGTGTGATCATGTAATTATGGGTTGAATTAGTTTATGTGTATTGTTAATTACTAGTGTAAATACTCTATTGAAGTGGGTTTAATCATTAATTGTGGTTTAATTTATGAATTTTAGTTGCAAATGAAGTTCTATCCTTGTGTTCTTAGCTTGCTCGAGAGAGAGGTTTTAGAACTAAGATTATTGATTAATGATTTGTAGGTATTGGGTTGATTTGGGTTCAGCTCGAGATAGTGAATCCTAAACCCAATCCTAGTCGTCTTGATCAAGAGAGAAGATGTATTAATATTTTGGGTTGTTCTTAATTGCTATGCTTGTTGATGTTCGAGAGAAATCACTTGAAGAGGGAATAGTTGTTCGAGAAAAAGCTATTTCAATTATAGTCTAGCCTGCCCGCTGATATTTAGCTATTTACTAGTAGTTTCAAAGGCCGATATATCAAATTTTCCTATAATCGATCACATCACGAGAATCTATCTCCTTATTTTTATTTCAAAGTATTTGTGACTGTGTTGTAGTTGATAATTAAAAACCTAAACCCCCATTTGACATTTGTGTCAACACTTTTTATTTGTTTTATGTATTTTTCGATAATTTATATTCCTATATCTAGTTAGATCGCATTCGTACTTCTTAATTGAATTTGAACACATACCGCTCCCTGTGGGATTCGACCCTAACTCATTTGTTAGGTTTTATACTACTTAACGATCTTTACACCTAGAATTAGATGAGGTGTGCTTGAGACATTATTCAACAGTCAGCCACTTCGTTGTTCACTAAGTCTAAACTCCGATAAAAATACGAAAGTATAACATCACCCGACAGCCTAGTGGTAGGACATTTTAATAGTAACTTCCAGAACCTCAACCAAGTTTCATGAATTAGTTCCCCTTCTATCCACTTGATGTTTTGGATGTTGTCACGCAATTTCACCATCTTTGAGGGTGGAAAGACCTCAAATAGAATGCCTCGGTGAGCTCCTCCCTTGATAGAATAGAGTCTCTCAATAGTTCTTCTAGCCATTTGGTTGCTTCCCCCATTAGAGAAAAAGGGAATAGCCGCAGCCGAATTGATTATTGCGAAATATCTTTGAGTGAGAACGGACCGCACATCTCCACAAAGTTCTGAATATGCTCATGAGGGTTCTTATGATCTAACCCTCCAAATATGCCTTTGCCTTGCAATAGTTGATGCATTGTACTTGTCACA
Source organism: Solanum acaule (assembly GCA_036250505.1). Taxonomy (NCBI): domain Eukaryota; kingdom Viridiplantae; phylum Streptophyta; class Magnoliopsida; order Solanales; family Solanaceae; genus Solanum; species Solanum acaule. The sequence continues at coordinate 6,481 of JAJOOR010021149.1, read as the reverse complement.
TGGAATGCAGCATGGTCCTCAACCGAAGGTAGGCGAATAGAACCTACGCCCCGCAATAGAGCTTCATTGGCTTGTAAGAAATCGCCACCATCAACTTGGTGACAAAATTGGTTCACGGTTCTTTAATTCGCACTCATACTGTCACCTGATCACCACAACTTACAACAAAAAGATAAACTGGTTTAACTACAACACAAATAGATCACAATTTAAACTTCGATAAGAGAATTGTAAACACCACTCCCAGCAGTGGAACCATTTTGATTAACGCTCAACTAAACCTCATCTCATTCAAGGTGTAGACGATTGTAATCAAGTTTAAACCCAACAACTGAGTTGGGGTCGATCACACAGGGAGCGGTACAATTTTGAATTTTATTATGAAGTTATAAATGTAATTTAAATGGTTGTAGGCATGAAAGTTATCGGAAACTCTTAATTAAATCAAAAGGTTGACATAGATGGCAGGTAGGGGATTCTTAGATCATTCAGTGATCACAACAACAACAATCAATGAGAGTAATCACAAGAGTAAGAGTTACATGGAGGAATGACCATTCAATTGCCAATTCTCACTAAATGGGTGTTAGGAAATTACTAAAAGTTACTAAATCTTTATGGGTAGGTTGGACATTAGATGAGATAATTTTCTCTCGAACAACTACCTCGCTACATTTGAGTTCTTACGAACCTCAACAGGCTACAAACGAAAACCAGCCCATAACCTCACTACATCTACTGTCTCGAGCAAGATAGGTGGAACGGGACTTAGATTCACTCTCTCGAGCTAAAACCATAATAGCCCAATCACTACAAATGCTAATTTATCACCTTGGTTTTATGCCCCTCTCTCGAGCAAGCATAAAACAATAAACCACATTGAAATAAGCATTCAACACAAACAATTTAACACAACAATAAATCAGACCCACTTTGAATTAGCAATGCAATCAATAATTTCTAACCCACTTAGATAAATTAAGCAATTAAACTCATGGTCAAACCCCCAAGAATGGGGTTTTGGCTATTCATCATAAAAAGTGAAAATTCTATATCTATTACATGCTCCATAGCTGGGTATTGATTTCCAAAATCATAAAATGAATGAATCTTCCCTCAATTACACACCCAACTCAAAATCTATTCGAAAATTGCTTCAATCTAGCAAGAAGAGTCTTTTCGTTCTCAAATCTCAGCTTTTACAATGTTTGGATTCCTTCTCTCTCTTCAAAATATCAATTTATACTAATCCAAAATTTGCTCTTTTTGGGGTAAATTGGCAGGGAAAGTCGAGCTTCACCGACTGGTCGGTGGCTTGCCAAATGCCCCAGTCCATCGCCTTCGAGTTTCGTGCTTTCATCCATTTATGCACTGTAACTTTAGGCGATCTATATCAGGGTCGCCGATGGATTTCGTGTTTCACCCTTCGCACCTTTGGATCGCCAATGTGCTTGCATCTTTATGGCGCATACTGTAACTTTCGGCAGTCTAACCTTTCTACACCAATCAAGTCCCCGATTCGCCGATAGGGTTTGTGCCTCGCTGAATTTCTCTCGTCTTCAGGGCTGGCACGCTAAAACTTTGGGCGGAAATGAGCCACTCGGCGATTCGGTGAGTGGTCTTAGCAATCACCAGGATTACTTTTCTTCACTTCCTTAGTTTTTTAGCTTCTTTTTGCCCGCTCATGTCCTTGTCTTGCTCCTTAGCCTTCATAGCTGCAAATCAACACTTTAACTGATATCAATTTAGAGCATAAATTAGGCATTTGAGGAGACTTATGCTATCAAAACAAAGCACTAAATGAGCCAAAATCTTGGATTCATCATTTATATAGGTAGCAAGGAGTGTATATTGTGACATAACATTTTCTTAGATTGAAATGAACATAAAATAACAGGAAAGTCATAGCCAATGAAGAAGGAAGACAAAATTGTATGTTCATGTTATATTCACTCTACTGTTCCATTTGATTTAAATCTCTTGCCACCGATACTTCACTTTCTCTGTTCATTCTTACTTTCGTATCTATTAATAATTATTATTATCATGGTTCTAATATCATATTATAAGTAAAAGTTAAAATCTAGTTTTTAAATAGGCAACTTAACACCAAAACTAATAATTCAATGTACTATATTGATGACCGCTATTTTAGAAAAAATAGGAAGAAATTCCTTCTTTTGAGGTAAACGAATAAAAATGGAAAAACAAAGAAAAAATATTTTACCCAATCATGTGCCTTTTTTGTATTTGTTTATTATTATGTCTCTCTCATAACTTGAACTATAAATGTATTAGAAAAAATAATTCACAAAGTGTGCATTGGTCACTGCTTACTCCTTATGTGAACACTAAATATTAAAGTCTCTCACGCATGAATAGAAAAAATAAATTAATTAAAGAAATAAAACAAGAAAAAGAAATGAACATTTTCGTGCACTATAGATAGAAGTTTTCTTTGTGAAGCAAATTTCAAAGTTAATTGTACATTTCTCTGTTCTCTTTTTTTTTTCTTTAATAGAAAGCCAATACCTAAATATCAATGCTAAGAATTTCAGCAAAACATATCAATGGATTGCGGATGAATCATTTGTAAAAATATTTAATTATCTCAAATTGTCGTAGAAACGAGATACCAAGAACTTATAATAAGGAGTAATTAGTTGTGATTTATTACCGAAGAAACATGAATGTTCTTGTTACTATTCAAAGTAAATTGATCTTTTTTTAATAAATAAAATATGTAGGTTAATTAAAAGGGTATCGATGTTCGAAAATGATCTAAATAATATTGAAGTATGTGCGTGATGAAGATCGTAAGAGGAAAATACGAGTGTAATTTTCTACAATTCATTCATCAACTCTTTCTTATCTGGTACCTCGAATTTCATTGAATTTAGAACTTAATCAACTGTTGCAAATACCACTTGAGATTTTTTAAGAAGAAGAAGAGTAGAAAACTTAAGAAATTGTAGTTTTAAAGTGATAGAAACCCCTCTATTTATAGCTAACAAATAGTAGTATGATTAGGTACTAATTGTGCCTTATCAGAAAAGGCACAACCTTTTGAAAAAATCACTGCTCATCGAAAAAATTGCAACCCTTTGAAAAAGTCATAACTCGTCGGAAAAGGCACAACCCTTTGGAGAAGTCACAAACCTTTAAAAAAGTCACAACTTATCGAAAATGTCAACCCGTCAAAAAAAAGTTACAACCCTTTTGAAAAGTCATAACTCATCGAAAAAGTCACAACCTTTATTGTGAAAAAGTATTTAATTATAATATAATGTAATTAATTAAATAAATAAAATAAATTAAGTATTTTTAATTGGGGTGTTATAGTGATTCAATATTCATGTATTGGAGTTCATGCATTTATGGTAGTATAGAAGATTGATAGATAGATAGATTATTTCAAATGGAAAAAACTACCCAAGAAGATAATTTTGAAAGTATTTTTTATTTTCGAAAATTATTATTTCAAATGGTTTCCAATTGAAGAAGCTTAAAAAATAATCAAATCGTGGAGGGTAAAAATTGGGTTTCAACAACCACACCTCGTTTTCTTAGGATCGTTGACAAAGATTCAAGCCAAATGAAAATGGCCAATCCAATTTTGTCTATCCACTAATTCATCTCTTTGAAATGGTGAACATTAATGATTTTTTTGAAGAATTATGGCTGAACCCTAGTATTGGATTTTCTACGTATCTCAGGTTACATGAGAATTCAGGCCACTTGTAATTCGAATAAAACTTAATTTGAAGCACGATTTTGAAATAACTCCACAAACTATTCCAATGTTAAGGTATGGAGAGACCGAAAAGCTCGACAATGGAGTGAGGAGATATTTTTTGGAGTACAGTTGAATTTTCAACATCTAGCTGGCCTCTGTATCCCCAAACATTGGGAATCAACCTGGTTGTAGTTTGACTTAATAGGTTGAAAAGGAAATTTCTTAGAAGGAAATAACCTTTAGCTTAAGGATGAGTGACAAATAAATTAAGCATGAAAAAAAGACTTGCAATTATCTCAACTATGAATGTGGGACCCTTCATGTCACGACCCGATCCTACACCTTGGACGTGACCGGCACTCGAGAACCATTGTTGGCCCTCAAACGAGCCCTCCTCCTGGCCGACTACAAGCGGAAGACTAACTAAAGCATACATAAGCATCAAATTGAAAGAGATGTTTAAAAACAGTGTACTGAATCTTTAACCTTCACTAAATATGCTGAGTATGAAACATACATTTAAATAAAATGTATGAAATTGAAAGACTCTCCAAAATTGTCTATATATGAAGCCTCTACTATATATAGACGACTTTCGTGACAAGACCCATGACTACTCAAAATGTTACTAATACTGACAACTCATAAAACTGGAGCCCTCCGAAAGGAAGGAGGTCTTACTCAATATCTGGCGAGCAGACGAAGTGATCTCAACATACTCTTGTTGAGTATCCTAAGAACCTATATCTGCATCATTACAAGATACAGGTCGAATGACATTAGTACACTGAATGTATTAGTATATAATATAGTTGAATAACATACAACTGAATGAAATGACTGTAATATATATAGATATACACTCAACTAAATGTAAAGAATAAAGGGGTGAAATCATTAAAACTTTTAAAAAATACTTGCTCATTTTTTAACTTAACATATTAAGTGATATAATAAAAATACACTTTTAACACTATTTGGAAGATTCTGTAACCAACAACTATCACTGTTAGCTAAGTGATGATACACTGTCTAATCCATGCTGCCAGAACTATCCTATATTGTGTCGGGATATAGAACACCTCAACTAAGTTCATCCACTAAGGAATAAGGATTCATCTAAAAAGTATGCTCATGTATCAATGTGGAAAATACATGGTTTATGGGGGTTGTGAGTTGTCTTAACTCTCCTCCATATCGGTGCTCAATACTACTCCGAATAATATATATTGCTGCTCAAATGTTTAAAAGCATTACTTTTTCTCTGGTTTGAGGTAATTGCTCAAACTAACCTCTTAAAAGAGGTAACGGATCTGAACTCTCTCTGAAACTCGTAGTTCATTTAGAAAATGAGGTTTCCATTTGCTTAATGTAAAAATACATTCTAGATTGGATAATTACTCAAAAAGGGGTTTTTCTAGGAGTTAATTGTTCTATACTTAATCTTTTTGAAAATAATTTTAACTTTTCTCAAAAAGTCTACTCTTTTTCTTCATGTAAAAATTAAAACTTTGGGAAATACTTAGTTCCCTTATGCTCTTTCTCAAAATGTTCTTTACTTCCTCAAAACTCAGTTTAAACAATAATGTTTTGTTTAGAAGATCCTTAATACGGATTCGCTGAATACACAAAATAGGGTCCATGCTAAAATATAGTAATGAACAATCAACTCAACAATCACAATTCACATTGTATGACAATTCAATGATTTTGAATAAGAATTCAAAATCAACAAATCGAGAATTCAGAAACTCAATATCAACTCATCTCAAGAATACTGCAATCTAAGGATAGAACCCTATATTACTCTTTTACTGATTAGAAAGTAGATGTAAGGGGTGAGGATGAACTAGTCCAACAGTATGATAACCTTACATACCTGGGAAAAACAAAGTTCTTGGTGAAATAAATGAAATTTGAGGAACGCTTCAAAACCCTAGCTGTTTTCCTCTTTAATCCTTGCTCTAAGTCTTTGAAGTGTTAAAGAACGTAAAATAATGTTTTTACAATGTTTAGACCCTTAATTTGGGGATAAGGGTTGTGGTTTAGGGTTAGAAAGGGTGTGAAAAACACATAACTATCCTTCCTTAAATGGGAGAAAAAAATCTGCTACGTGTCCATATACGGTTCATGGTTTGATGTTTGGACTCTAGGTCTCATCTGTGGATTCTATATTGAGTTTTTAAGGCTCAAAAGTCCATTTATGTGTCCAAGCCCATAGGTGGACTTACGACCCATTGGTTGGATTAGTAGGATTTGGGTCTGAAAAGTTGACTCCCAATACTCTTTCGATGACCTGATAGGATGGGTCATCGTTCGACCCACGACCTGTCGGTTGGAGTCGTCGTTCAAAGACTTAGAAAACTCTGGTATGATAGAGTCTGGTAAACCAATCATAACATGAAATTAGGCAAACTTTGTGGCATTGGAAAGAGTACAAAAATACCTTTAATTTGGTAGGTAGGAAGCCACCTAATTCATTATGTGGTGGGAGATATGATTGTTTGAAGTTGACCTAAGTAGAATCTTTTGTCAAAACCTAATCGGTAATGAAGCTTTCAACACAACTTTGTGCTAGGGAATTCTTGTAACCTTAAGTCCTATCCAAATACATTATAACACTAAATAAATAAACTTAATACTTAATAACAATTAGCAATCACTCGGTACAACCTTATAGTCAAATGAAGATTGCTTCAAGTCTTAATTTAGAATTTTCTTGGGGTGTTAAAATATCTCCCCCCC
>JAJOOR010021148.1:0-33024 GCA_036250505.1 Solanum acaule | reverse complement strand
AGACGCATAGGCTATCACCTTACCATTTTGCATTAGGACACAACCCAAGCCAACTCTAGAAGCATCACAATACACGACGAATCCCTCAAGCCCATCCGGTAGTGACAATATAGGAGCGGACACAAGTTTATCTTTCAAGGTTTGAAAATTCCTTTCACACTCGTCGGTCCACTCAAACTTAGCCTTCTTTTGTGTCAACTTAGTCATGGAAGAAGCAATAGAACAAAATCCATTCACAAATCTCCGGTAGTAACCCGCTAAGCCCAAGAAGTTCCTAATATCCGACGGGGTCAATGGCCTAGGCAGCTTGCTTGGCCAAGGTTGGGGTCCTTCTCGGGACCCCTTAGGGTGGTTCCGGGGCATCGTATTCGAACGTTTTGACCCTATGAACATATAATTACCTAATTTAAACCTTTTTACAAGATTATACCATCATACGACACTCCCAAACCTGCCCAAAACCTAAGGACACACTAGAACACATTCTTCTCTAGTTTCCGGACGTCGTGGTCGTTTCTTGACGTTTAGACTTTTACTCTTCCAAACCAAGTCAATTGCATTAATTTATGTTTAAAAACATCATTTTAACTATTTTAAGTCATTATTCATAAGGTGAGGCTCTAACTTATGTCATAGAATTTCCGGGGTGTTACACGGAGTAACCTCAAATCATCCTTACTCATCATGGAAAGTAACTCAAGCACAATCCAAGGCATAACCTATCATAACATATCTAGCTTATCTTTTATAGACATGGAGAATCATGTCTTGCCTTACTATGAAGGAACATGGGTATTCGCCTCTAGTCCTTCTTAACATTTAGATCATGGGTACTCAGCTCTAGTCCAACATCATGTGACATGGGTATTCGCATCAAGTCTTTTTATAGGGTTCATGGGTACTCACCTCTTATCAAATTCATACCTTAGAAATGTGGGGAGTTGCCTCTCGTCAACTTGAGGAATAATGGTAATTGCCTCTTTATTCTATTCTAGGGAATATTGGTAATCGCCTCATATCCATCTCATTTAGAGGTCATAGGTAATCGCTTGTAGCCTCATCAATTTTATAGTCTTTTAGCATAGATTCATTTTAGGTGAGAATTCATTTCAACCTAGAATCATTCAATGTGAGAAAGCCTTTGACATCCATACATAAGAAATTCATGTGGGAACTATCCCTTCCACAAAAATTACATTAATAATAAACAATTCATAACATAAGCTTTACTCTCAAAGCACTACATCGCATAATCATCATACATGCTTCACTTTGAAGCAATTAATATGCTTCAATCTCAAAGAATTTCTAATCATAAAACATCATATAGGCTTCAATCTCAAAGCACCTCTAATGTATCTCATCAATCCTATAAGAATACATCTAAACCCACAAATTCTCCTTTCATTGCATAAAACTCATTTACATCAATTTCATCTTTCTAGATATTGGTTAGGTATGGGTACATGTAAATTCATCCTAAAAACATGCAATCCTATCAATTCATGCGGGAAATAATGACTTGAATGGGTGAGTTTTGGGGTTAAAATTTCTTATATAGTGGTCCTAGGCTTGGGTAAAAAGACATAGCTTTGATTTAATTAAAATCGGAAAATACCCATATAGCCCCTAACTTAAAGTTGACTACCTAGCTTACCAGGCCCATCACCACGGCCCATGGTCCCCACCACGAGGCGTCATGGTGGTCGTGGGAGGTGAGCATGGCTTGGTGAAGGATACCCAAGCTCACTTCCTTGGCCCTTGCCCTCTCAGTTAGAGCTTGCTTAGCCTACTAGATTCCGAGGTGTTACATTATCTTCCCCTTGGGAACATTTGTTCTTGAATGGTATTTCTAGACACCTTTTGGAAGTAAAGACTCAATACTAGCAGCCCATCATGCATGCAACTTATTAAAATGCACACAATCAAGGAGGAAACATCAACTCCAAGATAAACATACTCAATGCATCATATGGAAAGTAGAACTACATCTAGCAACCCAATATGCATGAAATTTCAAAACAACTCATGTCCAAGGAGGAACTACCATCTCAAAGCTACAAGCAAGCTCAAGACAATCTCATGGAGCCTATATGCAATCTAAACTAAAAGCATATATCCAAGGAGGAATTCTCAACTCCAAGCTAAGGTATGTTCATCAATTTATCTCATTAAGAGTATAGGCAACTCATCCTCAATGTACTACAACTTGAGGAAAATCAATCACATAAACTAATTTTCTTTCAAAACATAAGTTGTCATGAACATGCATAACATAAGGAAATCATGGGAATATTTAAACACACATGACTTCAAACAAAGAGCAAACCATGAGGAACTAATTACCTCAAGCTAGAAGAGGAGTAGAAGGAAAGAGATGAGGATATCGGGACATCATATCAGCCTCGACCACTGTTACGCCCCGAGCCTACCCCCTAGACATAACACGGCGTACAAGACTCCAAAAAGCCTCATACAAGCCTCATAGTACTTCAGCACATGAGATAATAGAAATAGTTCGGAATTTAAAACTTTTCTTTAAAATCAATACAATAAAAAATCATTTAAAACAACAGAAGTCTACAAGTCTCACATGGCCATCTAAAAATGTTTTTGAATCAAAAGTAGGGTCACGATCCTTTACAACAGAAAGTCTTAACAAGAGTCTAATACAATAAGAGACATGAAACATCAACAAAACATTTGTCCTCGAATCCATGAGGACATACCACTAGTCTTGGAAGAACTCAATCCAAGCTTAAACTAGAAGGACTCAACTCACTTGCCGGAACCTACACTTTGTAGAAAATAGAAGAAATATGGGTTAGCACATTTAATTTACTAAGTATGATAGCCATGCAAAAACCATGCTTAAAAACGACATTTGGTTGAAAACCATCCATATACCATTTTTTGAGAAAACTTCATGAACATAAGTATAAGAGGCATAAGATATCAGTATAACCAACAAATAAGCTATTTCATCACTTTAGAACATAATCAACATGTAAGCCATTTCATCACATTAAAGTCTTCACTTTAAGTAACCCCAAGCTATACTTTGTGCAATGTATGAATAGCGTTCCATACCACCATCCACACTAAGTACCACATTAAGGCAAACCAAATTGAACTTACGATTCTTCATTTTCACCTTTAGACAATACTCATACAAAAGGAACATAGACATTTCATAAGTCATGACAAGGGAAGTAACTCATAATACAACTAAGTAAAGCATACATCATCTCATTAAGCACATAATTCAACTTTCTTCATTATCTTCATTAAGGACACATTCATTCATTAGACATTAAGACATTAGAGGAACACACCACAACTCCTCTTAAAGCCTACTCATGCAATACATGGATGAAGTCCCATACCCCCACCCACACTAAGTAGTGCATTCTTGAGAAGCCATGTTCATTGACATTGTTTGTGGGGGTAAGCCTTAACCAACATAGACCATGTGAGCAATTCATGGAATCCTAGTGTTACCCACACCGGATAAGGGATTCGTACTTGCCTAAGGTAGGACCATTTCTTTTAGCTTATGTGGATCCACTAGCTATAAACCTATGTGGGCACATAGTTATGGGAAAGGGAGATTGCTACTAGATACCCCGCCGCCTCAACTCACGTGAGGGCATCCATCTCAAGAGATTGCTACTAGAAACCCCGCCTCAACTTATGTGAGAGCTTCCATCTCATATCACTATCCACTCGGTGCTTAGCATTATTCTCCACAGAGTTCTTCACATTCATCACTTTAGTTCATTATTATGGGATAAGAGATTGCTACTAGATACCCCGCCTCTACTCACGGTTGAACATCCATGTCAAACCCAACATTCATTCATTAGATAGCTCATAGATTCAAAGATGAGAATAACCTTTCAACTAAGAATCCCCATATTGTGAGAAAGTCCTTTCACAATATGTCATTATCATTCATTAGTGTACAATTGAGAATAACCTTTCAATCAACACATTGTCATTAACATAATCATAGAAAGTTCATTCATTCTTCATTCATGAGTGTGTGTATATGAGAGTAATCTTTCAACAACACCACCATCACATTATAGTCATAACCACATTACTCTGATTTATAGAAGAAGAGGATGCCTAAGCCTACCAATTCAAGATACAACATTACATTGAAGAAACCTTTCCCATTCTGTCATCATCATTTATAGATGTTAAATTGAGAATAAGCTTTCAATACTAACACGATTACATTCTAAACATGATCAATATTTTCATTGAGATCACACACATATACTTCACATCATAATCATACATAATCCTTCATGAAATTGTCCTTCAAGGCAATGAATCAATATCAACCCAAACATCTAGGATACTACATTATATAAGAGGAATAACATGATTTAACAACCAATTCAATATAGACACAAATAATTCAACATGCTTTCATAATCAATCACTTTGCAACCACAATTCACAACTTAGGATTTAGGGGAAACATGGGTTCATAGAAGAAATTCACCATAATTCATCTTTAATTCAACATTCCATTCATAATTCATCATATATAAACCTTTGAAAACATTTTAGAATTGAACCCATGCATAGATTGAAAAACCTAGGTTTTTGGGGGATTTTGGAATCTTGTCATCAACTTTGAAGGGGCTCCTTGAATGAAACTTAGTCAAGGATGAAGACTACCACACCTTTTAGAGAAGAACTCCACGAAATTGAGAGTGAAAGGTGAGATCTTGAGCTTCAAATCTTGACTCCTTCTTCTCCAATGGTGGTTTCTAGAGAGAGAATATTTGTAGAGGGTGGGTTTCTAATTTGAGAGTTTGAAAATTATGAGTTCTAAAAAGGAGTTTAATAACTTTAAAATCCTTAAAATACTTTAATAACTCAATAATAACCGTCCCCAATTCCTAACTAATTAATTAGCAATTTACCATAATAACCCTCAACTTGGCCGAAAGTTGACAGAAAGCAGTCATGACCTACGCCCCATGACCTATGGACCGTAGGTGTACTCACGCCCCGTCCTGCAGGTCCGTTATTTGGGGATGGGACTTTCCATTTGGGACATTGACCCACGGAGGCCATCCACGGGACTTTCCATTTGGGACCTATAGGGCGTAGGTCCCATGCGTGAATCACTATAATTTTGACAGTTTTTTGGTTTCTTGGGGGTTAGGCTTTAGGGTCTTCCTCAAGGACCCCTTGGTTGGTCCTTGGAGAGTCGTACCTTGATGTTTAACCCCTAAACCCCTCAACATAAGCTCAGGACATCAATTAACAACTCAAAACCCGATAATACACTCAAAACCAAACTCGTTAGGCTCTAGTTTCCCCTACTAGATTTCCGGGTCGTAACATTATCTCCCCCTTAGGAACATTCGTCCTCGAATGATACTTTAAACAATTTAGGGAAAAAAAGACTCAAGACTAGCAACACATCATGCATGCAACATCATAAACAATGCACCAAACTAGGAGGAAACATCAACTCCATCTCAAACATACTCAATGCAACACAAGTAGGTAGGAACTACATCTACAAACTCATTATGCATGAAAACTTCAACATTTCTCATTTCATTGGAAGAATTACCTTCTCCAACTCAAATCATAACATAATTAAGCACATTATGCAATTTCTCTTAAAAGCACATTTAGGCATGTTCAACAATTCACCTCATGAAGCATATAGACAACTCATACTAAATGCATATCAACATGAGGAACATAATTCATGAAAACTCATTTTCTCATTAAAATGAATTCATTAAGAATATGCACAACATAAGGAGACCATGGAAACACATAATCACACATGACTCCAAAACATGAAACAAGCTACAAAGAACTCTTGGTTTCAAACTTGAATAGGAATAGAAGAAAAGAGATAAGTATATCAGAACTCTTAACAACCTTACAATTCAACATACCATCTCCCCCTTAGGAGTAAACCCAAACTAAGGCTAACATGAAAAACAACATAAGGACCTTAACAAGACATTCACAACTATAAGGAACTATCAACATACCAGTGCTTTCATCCGAAAGAGCTCCTTTGTCGTCTCTAGACCGAAGTGCAAAGAAACAACCATAATTTGGAGGTACAGGAAATGTACCATCATTAGAAGCTTGCTTAGCATCTCTTCCTTTGCCATGAGTGTTGGATAATCTCTCATTTTATGACCTTTCTTTCCACACCCAAAGCAACCATCCGTGCTGGCAAGGCACTTACCCAAATGTTGCTTCCCACACTTGGCACATAGATCTTTCAAAGAAGAGCCACCTCCATTTCCTCATTGAGAATTAGTGTTAGACACCCTATCCTTGTTGACCATCGGGGAATCTTGGTTGTAGGACCTCTTTCTAGACCTTGGTTGACTTTGTTCATTGGGCATAGCTCTTTTTGCCTCCTTGTTCATTTTCTTAAGTTTCATCTCCTCAATTTGTTGAGCATATACCATGAGCCTTGAAATATCCATGTCATGACGGAGCATGGCCGTACGACATTCTTGTTAAACCAAACCGGACACTCCCATCAAAAACTTATTCATTCTAGCCCTTGAGTTTGACACTAAGGTTGGAGCATATTTGGATAATTGGGTGAACTTGAGAGAATACGCCTTCACACTCATACCCCCTTGATGAAGGTTCATGAATTCCACCAACTTTTGTTCCCTCAACTGTAGGGGGGAAAACATATCAAGGAATGCTTCTTTAAACACTTATTAATTTATGGCACCCACTCCTAATGGCCTCTCACCCTTCCATTGTTCATACAAAATTTGAGCTACATCATTTAGTTGGTAGGCGGCTAGTTCCGCCTTATCCTCTGAAGACACCCCCATAGCACCTAGTATCTTGCTAACCTCATCAACAAACCTTTGGGGATCCTTATCCACTTTGGAACCAAGGAACTCGGGGGGGGGGGGGGTCATCCTAGAAAAATCCCTCAACGTTGAAGCCATAGTACTCTCATTAGTATTCACTCGAGGTCAAACATCCCTATTAACTTGAGTCTAAGGTTAGAAAAGCTGACCTAATTTCTTCATTGCACATAGCCAGAGGATTAACCGAAACTTGATTGCCTTGAGGAACTTGGTCGTCTTGAGCACCTTGAGGAGGAACTCCCTCATTCACATTCTCCTCTTCCATCCTTCTTGCATTTTCCCTTCTTGTATTCATATCCTATAAACACAAGAGAAGGGTTAGGGAAAAGGACTTCATAGAGTTAAAACTCTAAGGCACGACTCAAGAGTAATGAATAAAGTGAAGTTTCCTAACATCATATAGCCTCTCATTCATAAATGTAGCGCGCTTCAAACTATAAACTAGACTCTACTAAACGTGGCTTGTGAGACATCACTCCTAAAAACCATCCCAAAATCTTATGCTCTGATACCATGTTGGTTACGTCTCGAGCCTACCCCCTAGACGTAAAACGGCATACAAGACTTCGAAAACCCTCGTACAAGTCTCATAGTATTTCATCACATGAGATAATATATATAGTGAGGAATTTAAAACATTTCTTTAAAATCCATATAATAAAAAATCATTTAAAACAACGAAAGTCTGCAAGACTCACATAACCATCTAAAAATGTGTTTGAATCAAAAGTAGGGTCACGACCCTTTACAATAGAAAGTCTTAACAAGAGTCTAATACAATAAGAGACATGAAGCATCAACAAAACATTTGTCCTCGAATCAATGAGGACATACCACTAGTCTTGGAAGAACTCATTCCAAGCTTGAACTAGAAGGAATCAACTCACTTGCCGGAACCTACACTTTGTAGAAATTAGAAACTAAGTATGATAGCCATGCAAAAACCATGCTTAAAAAGGACATTTTGGTTGAAAACCATGCATATGCCATTTTTTGAGAAAACTTCATGAATATAAGTATAAGAGGTATAAGAAACAAGCATAACAAACATATAAGCCATTCCATCACTTCAACATGTAGGCCATTTCATCACAGTAAATACTTCACCTTAAGTAACCCAAAGCTATACTTTGTGCAATGTATGAATAGCGTCCCATACCACCATCCACACTAAGTACCACATTAAGGCCACCAAAGTGAAATTACCATTCTTCCTTTTCACCTTTAGACAATACTCATACATAAGGAACATAAACATATCATAAGTCATGACAAGGAAAGTAACTTATAATACAACTCAAGTAAAGCATACATCATCTCATTAAGCACATAAGTTAACATTCTTCATTATCTTCATTAAGGACACATTCATTCATTAGCCATTAAGACATTAGAGGAACACACCATAACTCCACTCAAAGCCTACTTGTGCAATGCATTGATGAAATTTTATACCCTCACCCACACTGAGTAGTGCATTCTTGAGAAGCCATAGTTCATTGCCATTCTTTGTGGGGGTAAGCCTTAATCGACATAGACCATGTGAGCAATTCATGGAATCCTGGTGTTACCCACATTGGATAAGGGATTCGTACTTGCCTAAGGTAGGACCATTACTTTTAGCTTAAGTGGATCCACTAGCTATAAACCTATGTGGGCACATAGTTATGTGATAGGGAGAATGCTACTAGATACCCCACCTCAACTAACGTGAGGGCATCCATCTCAAGAGATTGCTACTAGAAACCTCGCCTCAACTCATATGAGAGCATCCATCTCATCACTTTAGTTCATTATTATGGAATAAGAGATTGCTACTAGACATCATGCCTCTACACACGTTTGAGCATCCATCTCAAACCTAGCATTCATTCATTAGATAGCTCATACATTCAAAGATGAGAATAGCCTTTAAACTAAGAATCCACATATTGTGAGAAAGTCCTTTCACAACATGTCATTATCATTCATTAGTGCACATTTGAGAATAGCCCTTCAATCAACACATCATCATTAACATAATAACAGAAACTTCATTCATGAGTGTGTGTATGTGAGAATAACCTTTCAATAACAACACCATCACATTATAGTCATAACCACATTACTTTTATTTATACAAGAAGAGGATGTCTAAGCCTACCAATTCAAGATACAACATTATATTGAAGAAACCCTCCCCATTCTATCATCATCATTTATAGGTGTTAAATTGAGAATAAGCTTTTAATACTATCACAATTACATTCTAAACATGATCAATACTTTCATTGAGATCGCACACATATACTTCACATCATAATCATACATAATCCTTGATGAAATTGCCCTTCAAGGCTATGAATCAATATTAACCTAAAAATCTAGGATACTACATTAGATACGAGGAATAACATGATTCAATAACCAATTCAAAATAGATACAAACAATTCAACATGCTTTCATAATCAATCACTTTCCAACCACAATTCACAACTTAGGATTTTGGGGAAAACATGGGCTCATAGAATAAATTAACCATAATTCATATTTAATTCAACATTCCATTCATAATTCATCATATATAAACCTTTTAAAACGTTTTGGAATTGAACCCATGCATAGATTGAAAACCCTAGGTTTTGGGGGATTTTGGAAACTTGAAATCATCTTTGAAGGGGCTCCTTGAATGAAACTTAATCAAGGATGAAGACTACCATACCTTTTAGGGAAGAAATCCACGAAAATTGAGAGTGAAAGGTGAGATCTTGAGCTTCAAAGCTTGACTACTTTTCCAATGGTGGTTTCTAGAGAGAGAATATTTGGTGAGGGTGGGTTTCTAATTTGAGAGTTTGGAAATAATGAGTTCTAAAAATGAGTTTAATAACCTTAAAAGCCTGAAAATACGGTGAACTATGGATGTCGGATCTCCAACACACTTTTTCAACATAGAGACATAGAAAACCGGATTCACCGATGCCAACTCATTAGGAAAATCAAGTTCATAAGCAACCTTCCTAACACATCTCAAGATCTTATATGGGCCTAAAAAACGAGGACAAAACTTCCCTTTCTTACCAAACCTCATTACACCCTTCATGGGTGATATTTTCAAGTAAACCCAATCATGAACATCAAAATCATGATCTCTTCTTCTAACATCCGCATATGACTATTGTCGACTTTGGGCTGTTCACAACCTCTCTCTAATAAGTTAAACTTTCTCAATAGCCTCATGAACTAACTCATATCCTATCGAGGCAACTTCACCCACATCAAACCAACCTATAGAAGATCTACACCTCCTACCATAGAGAGCCTCAAATGTAGCCATACCAATATTAAAGTGGTAGCTATTATTATAAGCAAACTCGATCAATGGCAAATGATCATCCTAATTTCCCTTTAAATTGATGACACATGCTCTCAACATATCTTCCAAAGTTTTGATAGTTCGCTCCGCTTGCCCATCAGTTTGTGGATGAAAAGTCATGATAAGCTTAACTTTAGTGCCAAGACCTTTTTGGAAAGACTTCCAAAACTGAGAAGTAAACTGAGTGCCTCTATCGGAGACAATGGACAAGGGCACACCATACAACCTTCCCATTGCCCTCAAATACAACTATGTATAATCTTTCGCCGAATAAGAAACCTTGACAAGAACGAAATGGGCTGATTTCGTTATTCGGTCTACTATAACCTAAATCTAATCATATTATCATCGTGTGCGAGGCAACCCCACTATGAAGTCCATATTCAAATATTCCCACTTCCAAGTAGTAGTGCTAATATCTGTGGGATACACCTCCTGGTTTCTGATGCTCAACTTTCACTTGTTAGCAATTAGGACACTTAGCCACAAATCCCACAATATATTTCTTCATCCCATTTCGCCAATATACCTCCCGCAAATCATGGTACATATTGGTGGCTCCCGGGTAAATGGAAAATCGAGAACTATAGGCTTCTCTCAATATCTATTCCCTGAAGTCATCAACATTCGGAACACATAAACAACCTTGTTATCTAAGTATACCATCTCTCCATTTGGAGAAAGCCTCAACGGACTTTCTAAGTATCGCTTCTTTCAATTCTACAAAAATTGGATCAAGACCTTGCTTGGCCTTCACATCCGCCACAAAAGACGATTCTAACCCATTATGAACCATAACACCACCTTTGGTGGAATCAAATAATTGAACACCCAATCGGGCCAATCTATGTACATCTCGTACCAATTCCTATGGGCAACACTACCCACTGATAATTGGCTAAGACCATCCACTACTATATTTTCGTTGTCGAGGTGATAGAGAACACTCATATCATAATCTTTCAATAACTCAACTCACCTTCTTTAGCAAAGATTCAGATTATTCTGATTAAACACATATTGTAGACTCTTGTGGCTTGTAAACATATCGACATACACACCATACAGATAATGCCTCCAAATCTTTATGGAAAAAACCACCGCCGCTAATTCATGATCATGGGTAGGATAATTCTTCTTATGAACCTTATGTTGCCTTGAAGCATAGGCAATAACTTTCCTATTTTGCATAAGAACACATCCTAACCCAATTCTCGAGGCATCACAATAAACAACAAAACCATCTGTCTCATCTAATAAAGTGTTTACCGGAGCAAAAGTAAATCTATCTTTCAAATCTTGAAAACTCTTTTCACAAGATTCAGGCCATATGAACTTGGCCTTTTTTTGAGTCAAAGCTGTCAATGGAGAGACAATTGTAGAAAACTCCTGAACAAATCTTCTGTAATAACCAGCTAAACCCAAGAAACTTCTAATATCTGAATGTAATAGAGGCCTAGGACAACTCTTGACCGCATCCGTCTTCTTAGGATCCACCTCAATACCTTTATATGAAACAATATAACCAAGAAAAACTACAGACCTTAGCCAAAAATCGCATTTGCTAAACTTTGCAAACAGTTGTTGTTCTTTAAGGATTCGCAACACAATCCTCAATTGATTAATGTGATTATCCTCACTTCTCGAATAGATCAATATATCATCATTGAACACAATTATGAACATGTCAAGGTATTGTCTAAACACCCAATCTATCAAATGCATAGATACCACCAGAGCATTAGTCAAGCGAAACGACATCACCAAAAACTCATAATGACCATACTAGATTCTAAAATCCATCTTCGGAAAATCATCATTCTTCAACCTCAATTGGTGATAACCCGACCTAAGGTCAATCTTAGAAAAGACACTCGCACCTTGGTGTTGGTCAAACTAGTCATCTATCCTTGGAAGAGGATACTTATTCTTAGTGGTCACCTTATTCAATTGCCAATAGTCAATACATATACGGAGTGAGACATCTTTTTTCTTAACAAACAAAATTGGAACACCCCATGGAGCGATAATCAGTCGGATGAAACCCTTATCCAATAAATCTTTCAATTGCTCCTTTAATTCTATAAGTTATACTGGAGCCATTCTATAAGGTGGAATAGAAATAGGCTACATCTCTAGAAGAAGGTCAATACCGAAGTCTAATTCCCTTTCGGGAGGAATATCGGGTAAATCATCTTGGAACACTTCTGGATACTTATAAACAACGGGAATTGTCTCAAGAATATGGGTTTCAGAATCCAAATCACTCACCCTAACTAGATGTTACAAGCAACCCTTATAAATCATCTTTCTAGCTTTAAGATATGAAACAACCAACCTTTTGGCATAGAATTTCCCCCGTTCCGCTCTAGGATAGGCTCATTTGGGAACTGAAACTTGACTACACGAGTTCTACAATCAATAGAAGCATAACAAGAGTGCAACAAATCCATCCCAAATATGACATCAAAATCTAACATATAGAGCTCTACCAAGTCAAGAAGAGTAACTTTATGGGATAAGGAGACGTGACACCTTCTATAGACCCTCTCATCCATCACACACCAACAAGGGTAGAGATAGAAAATGGATCTAACAATACATCAGGAAGCACATGAAATCTCATAGCGACATATGGCGTCACAAATGACAAAGTAGCACCAGGATCAGGTAAATCATTAACATCTAATTGGAAGATTTTCAACATACCCAGTAACCACATCGTGGGAACCCTCTTTTTCGCCATGAGTCTGAAGAGCATAAAACCTCTTTTCCTTGGGAGCACTAGTACCTGAACCACTCAGACCAGATAAAGGAAAGGATTGAGCCCTACGATGACTATCTCCCTCATTCTTAGCAACTCAAGGAAAATCTCTTATCTTGTGATCCGTCTTACCACAACCAAGACATACATTTAAAACCACTAGACATTTACCTTCATGCTTTCTTCCACACTTAGCACAATTAGGCAAAGAAGATCCATTACCACCCCCTTGAGACTTAGGGTTAGACACCCTTTCATTGTTGAACCTTAGAGGAACCTTGCCTAAAAAAGCCTTTGTCGAAACCTTGAACGACCACGTCCAGCGGACCTAGAGTATGAATAGTTACCATCATCGGTTCTAGCCCTCTTGGTCTCCCTAGACCTTCCTTTAGTTTCTCCTCTTCAATCTATTGGGCATGCACTATGAGAAGAGAAATATTCATCTCATGAACAAGCATATCCGTACGACATTCTTTCACTATCAATTCTGACACACTTGAAATGAACTCACTTATCCGCTCTAGAGTCGGAAACTATAGAAGGAGCATATTTTGACAATTGAGTGAACTTCAAATCATATTCTTTCACACTCATATTCCCTTGCCAGAGATTGATAAACTCAAGAAATTTTGCCTCCCTCATCTCTAGAGGAAAGAACCTATCAAGAAAAGCTGACTTAAACCTTTCCCATTCTAGGGGACCCACATCTACTAGTGTTGCTTCCTTCTATTCGTTGAACCAAATTTTAGCAACCCCTTTAAGTTGATAAGCGGTCAATTCCGCCTTCTCCATCAGGGTCACTCCAATAATGGCCAATACATTGTAGACCTCGTCAATGAACTCTTGAGGATCTTTCTCAACCTTAGAACCATAGAATTATGGATGATTCATCCTTGTGAAGTCCTTCACTCTTGATGCCGTCGTACCCACATTTGGGTTCATGGGGTTCACAACTTCCCTATTGGCTTGGGCTGTCACAGCTTGAGCTAACACTTGAAAAGCAATCCTACACTCTGCATTAGTCACTTCCTCGGCCAAAGAGTCAACCGGATCTTGAGGAGGAGCTCCTTGATCAACATTTTCACCCTCGGTCCATCTAGCAAAATCCCTTCGAGTAGTCATATCCTGTAGACCATTGGGTAAGGATTAAGAGAAAGACCTTATAGAGTTAAACTCTATCGCATGATTAGAATTAAAAAGGAAGTGAAGTTTCCTAAGCATCTATTAGCCTCTCATTCATAAACGTGGCGCATTTCTCACTTATGAACAAGACTCTACTAGATGTGGTTTTGAGACATCCTAGAACTATTCTAAACCTTGTGCTCTCATATCAAGTTTGTCACGACCCAGGGGTACACCCTAGACGTAACAGGACATACAAGACCACGAGAGGCCTCATATAAGCCACTTAGCTTTCATTACATAAGATAATAGAAAATGGTAAAATTTAAACATTTTGAAAGATATCAAAGTTTTCATATCAAAATAGGGAGTCAATTACACTTTGTCTCAAAACTATTTAAACCATGAATATCTTTAGACAAAACCCATACATCAATGATCAAAACATAAAATGAAAGAACATAAGAGAAACGGTGGCCAAATCCTCGAATGCTATGAGAACTCACTAATCTTCAAGTCTTACATCTACTAAGATCCTAGACACGGGGATGAGAGTCGAGATCACCAAACCCTATATTTGGATAAGAAATGTAGGCAAGAGTATGCGGTAGTACAAACATGTACTAAATATGATAGCTTGCATAAACATCAAAATAAACATAAGCATTAGACAATATAAGTCATAAGCATAATCAATGCACATAATAGAACATGTCAACATAACATAATACTTCTCGAAGTAACCTCAAATCATCCTTACTCATTATGGAAAGAAACTAAAGCACAATCAAAGCCATAACCTATCATAACATATCTAGATTATCTTTTATAGACTTTGGGAATCACCTCCCTCCTTACTATGAAGGAACATAGGTAGTTGCCTCTAGTCCTTCTTAACATTTGGATTATGGGTACTCGCCTCTAGTCCAACATCATGTGACATGGGTATTCACCTCTTCTCTTTCTATAGGGATCATGGGTACTCGCCTCTTGTCCAATTCATATCTTGTGAAAGTCGGAAGTCGCCTCTTGTTGAACTTTGAGGAATAAGAGTAATCGCCTCTTTATTATATTCTATGGAATATGGGTTATCTCCTCATATCCATCTCATTTAGAGGTCATCGGTAATCACCTCTAGCCTCATCAATTTCTTAGTCTTTTAGCTTAGATATATCTTAGGTGAGAATTCCTTTCAACCTAGAATCATTCAATGTGTGAAAGCCTTTCGTATTCATACATAAGAAATTCATGTGGGAACTATCCCTTCCACAACAATTACATCTATAATCAACAATTCATAACATAAGCTTTACTCTCAAAGTACTACATCTCATAATCATCATACATTCTTCACTCTCAAGAAATTAATATCATAATCATCGCATATGCTTCAATCTCAAAGCATTTCTAATCTTAAATTATCATATTGGTTTCAATCTGAAAGAAGGTCTAAAGTATCTCATCAATCCTATTAGAATAGATCTACAACCACAAATTCTCCTTTCATGGCATAGAACTCATTTACATCAATTTCATCTTTCTAGACATGGGTTAGACCTGGGAACATGTAAATTCATCCTAAAAACATTCACTCCTCTCAATTCATGCATACAAAATTATAATTCAATCATTTGGATCAATATTCATCAATACCAAGAACTATATAAGAAAACCCTAACTCAAATTAGGGAATTTCTACTTTGGAATTGGGGATATCTTAGGGGAACCATGGAAGAAAGGATTCCATAGATGAAACCATCATACCTTGAAAACAAAGCCCACAATTTGCTTGAGGAATGGAGACTTGACCTTGATCCTAGCTCCAACTCTTTCTTATTCTTCAAGTTCTATAGAGAAAAATATTTGAGAGGAAGACTTTGGTATTTCTTTTGGGGTTTTTGAAATAATGACTTGAATGGGTGAGTTTTGAGTTTGAAATCACTTATATAGGGGTCCTAGGCTTGGGTAAAATGACGTAGCTTCAATTTAATTAAGATCGGAAAAGACCTATATAGCCCCTAACTTACAGTGCACTGCCTCATTACCACGTGAGACACCACGGCCCATCAAGGACCACACGGTCCGTAGTGGTACCCATGGTCCCTTGACCAATGGCCTTACTTTCCATCCCTCAATTCCCAAAAACTAACTCTAGACCACGAACCCTCCCACGGCCTGTGGTGGCCTTCACGAGCCGTTTGGTGGCTCCTGGGAGGGTCCAACTTTTGGGCATACTTGGGAGCTCACTGCCTAGCTCACCACCCCATCACCACGGCATGTGGTCCTCATAACGAGGCGTCATAGTGGTCGTGGGAGGTGAGCATGGCTTAGTGAAGGCTGTCTAATTTTATTTCCTTATCCATTTCCCTCTCACTTAGCCTTAGCTTAGCCTACTAGATTTTGAGGTGTTAAAGACCCCATCTAGGGTTAGAGGTAGGGCTCGAGCTAGAGGCAATGTTTTTGGAGTAGCATCGATTAGAGGTCATTCCCGTGGAGCGTCACCAGCTAGAGGTGAGTTAAATAGGCTTCTCCTAAGCCTTATGTTGAGGTTTCTTAGGATTAGGTTCCTCCGAAAATTGTAGCTCATTTGTTTCAAGAGACGTTGTTGAGGATGTTAGGTGTGCTGGAGAGCTTATCTCATGGTTGTGCGACAGGTATGCCATAGGGTTCTCAAACGAGGGTAGAGGACCAGATCCTAGATAAATAGTGGATTCAAACTATTCAGTACTGGGTGGGTCAGCCACTAGATGTTCTAGCACCGATTATGGGTTTTCAGATTGCTCCTGAGGTTATTTTTACGACACCTTAGCAGTAGTGTTATGAGAGGTTTCCAAAAGATGAAACCACCATAGACTAAGGGTGGTAAGAGCAAGGATGCCCATGAGTTCTTGATTTTGTGCCATGAGATTCTTGACGAAGTTTATATGATGGATATCCATGGTGTTTCGTTTGTTGCACTCAAGTTTCATTGACACGCCAAAGAGTAGTGAAGCACTTTTATGAGGTCTAGACCAGTTATATCTTCCCCAGTTGAGTAGGATGCATTCTCTAATGCCTTGTCGGGTTCATTCATTCCTTGGAGCATGAGGGAGGAGAGTCGACTAAGATATAAGAACTTGACTCATGGTAGTTTGTCTCTGACCGAGTATAAGGCCCATTTCTTTGAGCTTTCTAGGCATGCTATGATTATTGTACCAAATCAGGCTGAGAGAATTCACCCATTTATGAGAGGGGTGATTTTATCCATCAGGTCATATGTGTTAAGGGAAGCTAGAGAGGGGGTTTCCTTCTAGTCTATTGTGAGCACACCCAATGAGATGTATTTTATGGTCTCAAAGGAGTTTGGGCAGTTCAAGAGGTCCCAATTCTTTGGAATTTTTTCTTCTGCCTCATCTGGAGGCAGAGGTTTGTATAGACGTAGTAGGTCCTTACAACATCATGGAGGTTCAGGCTTCTTTGTCAACAACTAAGAGTGGGCAGTCAGCTCGAGGATCTTATGGTCCTAACTAAGGTGGCCATGGTAGTTCGTCTTATTCACAACAATTGTTATTTGTACTGAGGTCTTGTTATACTTGTGGACATCTAGGTGATTTGATGCAATAGTGACCTCTACAGACTCATTATAGACATCAACATTCTTATTCAGCTGCTCCAGCTAGGTATTCAACACCTCCGGCCAGGGGTCAAGGCAATGTTCAATCTTTTAGAGGTGGTAGGACTTATATTAGGGGTGCTCCAAGTTCGCAAGGTGGCGGTTGAGGTTCTTCTCAAACTGTTAGTGGCTGTGAGGGCCAATGCTATGCTTTTCCAAGGAGGCGTGAGTCTAAGATTTCTGATGCTATGATCACATATATCGTCCTAGTTATCTATTGACCTGCATCTATATTGTTTGATCTGGGATCTACTTTCTCATATGCATATACCTATTTTGCCGCTAGGTTAGATATAATGTCTAATTGCATGCCTGTGCCTATTCATGTTTCTACACATGTGGGTGAATCCTTAGTGATGGATCTAGTGCATTGATCCTACCTTGTTTCTTTGGCCGGGTATGATACATGGGTAGATTTGATCATTTTGGGAATGGTAGACTTTAATATTATCTTTGGTATGGAATTTCTCTCTCCGTATCAAGCTATTCTTGATTGTTATACTAGGACTGTGAACTTAGTGCTGTTGGGTGTTCCAAGAGTCGAATGGATCGGTCCTAGTTGTTTTTACCCTAGAAAGGTTATCTCCTTCATTTGAACTTTGAGATTTGTTAATAGAGGTTGTTTGTCCTATTTAGCTTTTATTCGAGATTCTAGTGTTGATCCATCTCCCATGGATTTTATGCCTGTAGTTCGAGATTGTTTGGATGTGTTTCTTACTAATCTTCCAAGTGTTCCTCCGTATAGGGATATTTATTTTTTCATTGAATTGGAGCTGGCACCAAGCTCATATATATTCCTCTCTATCATATGGCTCCAACAGAATTGAAGGAATTGAATTGCTATTCAGGATTTGTTGAGTAAGGGTTTTATTCGCCCTAGTATTTCTCCTTGGGGTGCTCCTATATTGTTTGTGAGGAAAAAGGATGGATCCATGAGGATGTGTATTGATTATCGAAAGTTGAACAAAGTGACAATGAAGAACAAGTATACTCTTCCTCGTATTGATGATTTGTTTGCTAATCTTCAAGGTGCATCTCTGTTTTCTAAGATCGATTTAAGGTTCCATTATCATTAGCGGAAGATTAAGGCATTAGATATGCCTAAGATAACTTTAAGGACTCGTTATGGAAAGTATAAGTTTCTTGTGATCTCTTTTGGTTTAACTAACCCCCCTGCAACGTTCATAGAGTTGATTAATGGGTGTTTTGACCTTATTTGGATTTCTTTGCGATAATATTCATTGATGACATCTTGGTGTACTCTAAGACCGAGGAATATCACGATCAAGATTTGAGGATTTTACACCAGAGATTAAGAGAAGAGAACCTTTATTCCAAGTTCTCAAAGTATGAGTTTTGGCTCGATTTTTTGTTGAATTTTTGGGACACGTCGTGTCCAAAGAGAGTATTCAGGTAGATTCAACCAAGTTTGAGGCATCGAGGGGTTGGAGTAGACCTATATTAGTAATTGAGATCTAGAAATTCTTTGGGACTTGCGGGCTACTACCAGTGATTGATTCAGAGCTTCTCCACTATTACATCTCCTTTGAATAGATTGACTAGGGAAAGTGTGAGTTTCCCATGGTCTGATGAGTGTGAGGAGATCTTTCAAAAGCTCAAGACTTTGTTGACGTCGACTCCTATCCTGATCTTACATAAGGAGTATGTGAACTTCACTATTTATTGCGATGCTTCTGGATTTGGGTTAGGTGGTGTTGTGATTTAGAAGGGTAACATGATTGCCTATTCCTCTAGGCAGTTGAAAACCCATGAGAAGAGCTACCCTACCCATGACTTAGAGTTGGCAGCCACAATATTTGTGCTTAAGTTATGGTGACATTATTTGTATGGAGTTCATTCTGAGGTCTTAACTTATCATCGCAGTCTTCAGTATATCTTCAGTCAGAGAGATATAGACTTATGATAGCGCAAATGTCTTGAGCTACTAATGGAGTATGATATTACTATCTTGTATCATCCAGGAATGTCAATTTAGTGGCCAATTCTTTGGGTAGAAAGACTTCTAACTTGAGAAGTCTTGTCACTATTAGAGTTGAGGAGAGACCATTGGATAGAGATGTTCAGAGGTTATCTAATAGTCTCTTCCGGTTAGAGATTTTTAAGGGGTCATGTGGTTTGACTACTTTTATTGAGGCTCGTTCTTCCTTAGTTGAGCAGATTTGTCACCACCAGTTTGATGACCAAAAGCTATATCTCTTTCGAGACAAGATGATCAGAGGGGAAGTAAATGAGATTGTCTTTGATTTTGATGGTGTCTTGAGTATTGAGAGCATGATTTTTGTACCTAAGATGGACGAGTTGATTAGACTATTTCTTGAGGAGGCCAATTGTTCTTGATATTACCTCTATCTGGGTGTACAAAGATGTATCATGACCTAAGCCAGCACTATTGGTGTTGTGGTATGAAAAGAGATATTGCAGATTTTTTTTGAGATGTTTGACTTTCTAATAGGTCAAATGTGAGCACCAACAACTTTGGGGTATATCTCAAAGGATGCCTATTCCTACTTGGAAGGGGGAATAGATAACCATGAACTTTGTTGTGGGACTACCTACCCCTGTGGGTGTTTATGATTCCATTTGGGTTGTTGTAGATAGGTTGACCAAGTCCGCCCATTTCATCCCGAGTTTAGGTGAAGTGCACAACAGGGAAGTTAGCTGAGATTTATATCAGTTAGATTGTTCAACTACATAGAGTCATGTTATCTACTATTTCTGATTGAGGTTCCTTGTAAACTTCCAATATCTCGAAGGCATTGCATCATGATTTGGATAATACGTTAGATATGAGTACAACCTTTATTCCTCATACAGATGTTCTATCTTAGTGGATTATTCAATTATGGGAGGATATGCTCTGAGCTTTTGTGACTGATTCTGAGATTCAAATGGCCCATTTTAGGCATTGTATGGCAGACGAAGTAGGTCTCCGATCAAATGGCTTGATTTAGTTGAGATAGACTCATTAGATACATACTTTCTTAGAGATTTTATGGAGCAAATCCATATGATCAGGGTAGACTATTGACAGCCCAAAGTCGATAGAGGAGTTATGGGGATCAGATAGTCTAATCTCTAGTGTTCATGGAGGATTATCATGATTGGCTTTGAGTATCTCCCATGAAGGGTGTTACAAGGTTCAGAAAGAATGGCAAGCTTAGCCCTAGATTCATTGGAACCTTTAAGATTTTGGGTCGTGTGCGAAAGGTGGCCTATAAGTTGGCCTTTCCAATTAACTTGTCATCTATGCATTGGGTTGTGTTGGAAAGGTGGCCTATGAGTGATATGGTGGAGAATTCAAATATGATGTTATAAACGTGTTCTAATCAATCGTAGGAACAAAAATTATCGAAACAATTAAAGTAGATTGCAAGGGTTGACACAAGTGTTAAATAGGGGGTTTAGAGAGACAATTAACAACTACAATATATGGAAGAAATCAAGTAGAGACGGATTCTTGGGGATGTGATCAATAAATTCCCAATTTAAGTATACGTGTTATTACTAATTATTGACAATCACTGCTTCTTAGTGGGTAGGCTAGGCTTTAGCTGTAATAGCCATCTCTCGATCAACTATTACGAATCAAGCGAGTTCTCTCGAACCTCGACAAGAAAGAGAAGTATAAGAAGCCCAAAACCTCAATTAATCTACTCTCTCGAGCTAGATAAGTATGATCGAATTAAGATTCACTCTTTCGAGCTAAATCCACATCAACTCAATCATTGTAATCATTAATTGATAACCTTAATTCTAAAACCTCTATCTCAAGAAAGCATAGAATATTAGACTAGAACTGCATGGGTAACCACAATTCATGAATTAAAACTCAGTTATCAAACGAACCCACTTCAAAATAGCAATAAAATTGATAATTACTAACACCCATAATCTAATTTAGATAATTAATCACATAATCACCCCCCCCCCCAAGAATAGGGGTTATAGCAACTCATTATGAAAAGTAGAAAATCATTACCAATTATATTCACCATAAGCTAGGTAACGAAGTTTTAGTCTTCACAATACTTCCAATCAACGATCAAAATCCAATCAAGCTTCAAAATCTACTTAAAAAAACCCAGAGTCTAACAATGTCAGGACACCTTTTTATATTTTTGAAAATCAATTTATACGTTCTCAGTTTTTGGCCTTCTGGTCATTGGACGGTATAAGTCGAGTGTCACCGACCAGGTCGGTGACGGGCCAAACGCTCTTCTTCATCATCCTTCTTGTGCTATGATATTAGGCGATCGAGGTCGCGGTCGCTGATCAGATCAATGATGCGCCACTTGTCCTTTATCATCGCCATTTTAGCTTGCACCTTCACTAATTGGTCTATGAAATAAGGTAGGCTGCGACTCCTTCACTGATCCAATCGGGGTGTCGTCAAAGAGCACTCTCCATCTCCTAGTTGCTCTTGTCCAAGGGTTGACATACTATAACTTTAGGCGAGCTAAAGGACCACTCGGTGAATCATCGAGTGGCCTTGGCGATACTCAACCTTGCTTCTTTTTCTCTCTTTTGTACGTTAATGTCCTTGTCTTGGTACATTGTCTTCCTAGCTGCATATCAACACATAAACATCACTTAAGATCATAATATGAGCAATGAGGACACTAAAACTATGATTATCAAGCCCTAAATGAGTCCAAATCCCAAACTCACCATGCACTCTCTATTGATTCAGTTGAGTTGGATCTAGACATACTTTTTGAGGAGGATCCTATTGCAATCTTGCATAGGAAGGTCTGAAACCATAAGACAAAAGAGATTGCTTCAACGAAGGTGCAGTGGAAGCATCATTCAGTTTGTGAGGGGACTTGGGAGATAGAGTCAGATATGCGTGCCATATATCCTCAGCTTTTCAAAGCTTTAGGTACTTTCTTTTGCTTTATGTTTGAGGATGAACATTGTTTTTAGTGATGGATAATGTAATGACCCGATCTGTCATTTTTGGAAAGTTTTATAAATTTACCATTTTCCCCCTCCCTACATCGACCCTTAGTCTTTTATAATCGATTTTAAAAGTTTGTTTTGAACTTCGAGTTAAAGGTTGAGAATATGGTAAGTTCTATGTTTGAAAGGTTTACATTGTTAGAAAAGTGATTTTTGGAGTCTTTTAGTGTTTCGAATGTCATTACAAAATTTCATCGACTCCATCTGTCTCGTAATGCGTAATATGAACTATGAGAGTTGTTGATTTGTGATTTCGAGTTTTTTAAGGATTGGAGGTCGTAAGTTGTTAATTTGTGAAATTTTAGCCTTTGGGTTGACTTTGGTCAACGATCAGGGTTCGGATGCTCTAATAGGAATTCTAGAGTTTCGGTGATGATTTTAGGCCTAGGTGAGGTCTTGGTTGATTTTTGAGAGGTCACGAGCTTGTTTTAGCCTTTTTAGGTGTTTAGTTGTTTCTTGTGGTTTCACAGATGTCAGGTCAAGGAGACCTCGAATTCCTATTTTAACGGTTCCATTGAGTCTGGAACGTCGAGTATGATTGATTTGCCTCTGTGATTAAATATATAGGGTTACAAATAAATCCCTAAGCTTCTGGCGGCATTCACAGAGGGGAGGGGGTGAGGACCCACGTTCGTGGAGTCTCGACCACATTTGCGGGAGGGAAAGACATTGACCTCTGTGTTCCTTGGAGTCATGTCACTTTCGTGGAGGTCCTGCTCATTAAATCTCACATTCGCTAGCAAGCCGCATTCCCAGAGGACCCTTGTTAGTCTTTACACCCAAATTTTGAGGTTTCATCCCAATTTTTATTTTTTTTGGAGCTTTGAGAACTTGGTGGAGGCAATTTCAATCGTGTTTTTCAAGATAAATGAGTTGGAAAATGTTTCTTAACTCGTAATCTTTAATTACCCATTATTATTACGATAAATTAGGGGTTCCTCATGAACTTGAGTTTTGAAGTAAAAGTGAGTTTGTGAACTGATTTTGAGTCCTTTTATGAAATGGTCTTCAACAATTATTTTCTAAAGATTTGAGCAATGTTTTCACATATTAAATTCTGGATTCAAAACTTACTTTTGGAATTAGGTTTTGTATTGATTGACCCACTTTTCAAGAGAATTTATGTGCGTATTGTGGTGTCCAGAAAGTGATTGTGAATACTTGTTTGTGCATAGATGGTGTGCCTTTGGAATTGGTTTGGAAGGGGAAGACAAAACTATTGGAGTTATTATTGATTTATTTAAGGCAAGTGATCTCCTCAACCTTGTATTCTAGTAGAATCTGTGAACTTCTTTCATTGCTGTTGTATTATGAGTAATGGGAATGTGGTGAAGGTTTTAATTGTCTACATGATATGTCCAAATTAATAAAAAGGGGTTGAAATAATAAAGGTTATGTGATGAACATGATGATGTGAATTGCCTTAGTGTGACCCTCATTGATAGATTAATGAAATGCTTGAAAGCATGAATGTGGACTTGAATTGTATGGATTAATTGTCTCTTCCATGTGGTGTGATATTGCTTGTGTGCATTGATTAATGAACACCATGATGAGACAAGTGATGACTTATAATGTCAAGGTCTTTGCCGGTTGGTGCTATTTCTCTGAGGTCATTTTTGGCTAGTGATTTGATATAAAGGTGATGGGAAATGGTGTCAGCTAGTTATTTGATATAAAGCCGATGGGAAATGGTTCTGGTTAGTGATATTGTAACGATGGGAAATGGTTCCAGCCAGAGATTGATCATGGTTACTTGATGCATTTGATGTTTATGCATGACTTGTTTGCTAGTTGTGATTGATGTACTTGTTGCGTGTGACTGAACTACTTGACATTGAGATTGACCTATTTGATCTGTTTGATAATGGAATTGTGACTATGGAACTATTTATATTGAGCATTGTGAGCTGTGTCTTATAGAAATTTTAGATTGGGTTGATTTCTGTGCAGGTTGTAGTTTGAGGAGGTTTGTTTGGAGTGTAACGAATATTCGATTTCCAGCTAGATGCCTTGTTTATTAGGTTGCTTGTTGGGTACTGTGTTGTTAGTACTCACCCCTTGCTTCTATACTTGTGTAGGTTCGGAGCACGGACCCATGTGATGAGTCAGGAATTTTGACTCATTTAGGGATCAATATTCAATGAATAAGTGTCCTCAATGCCTATTTGGTGCTCAAAACTGATGTTAATTTGTTCATATAAAACCATGAAGGTTTAAGAATAAGGCAAGGACATTATGATGCAAAAATAAGATAAAAAGTTGGTAAAAAGGAAGAAAAGAAAAGCTAGAGCTCGCAAAAGCTACTCAGCGATGTGCCAAGTTAGCCTCCAGCTCGCCAAATTTTCCAGCGAAGTAGCCTACGAATCAATCCAAATTGGCAAGAGAAAAGGCTTTATGCTGAGACGCCGAATGGATCGGCGATTGCGACTCAGCTCGCCAAATCCTCCAGAACAAATAAACATTGAAGCTGAGCCAAAAGGCGAGACGTGATGATGGTCAGCAGATTGCCGAGTTGGGCGACGATCTTGACTAACCTGAACGAGTGGGCCGGTGATTTGACATTTTGGGGAATTTTCGGAAACGTATAAATTTATTTTTTGAAAAGAAAACAAACGGTTTGATAGTATAGAACACAAAAGAACACAATTGGGATAACGTTTCCCATACTTGTACATTGTTGAATACTCTTGGAAAGATTTTAAGCTTAGATTATTGAGGATTCAAGGTTGAAGTCTTAATTTCAGCATTTAAGCTTTGGAGATTTTGTCAATTCTGATGGATAATCTTTTTGGTAACAATTTCTTGCTTTTTGCTACCATTGGCTAAACCCCACTTCCTTCGGGGTCTGATTATGTAATTGAATACATAAATCAACTTATGGGTATTGTCAATTTCAATATTTAATGTTATTTTCAGATGGGTTCAATCATTTATTCATGTTTTAATCTATGAATTGAAGTTGGAAATTTAGTTCTAGTCTTAGCTCTCAATGTTTTCTTGAAAAAGATGCATTGGGTGGAATGAATGATTGATAAATGTATTGATTTAGATCATTACAACCCAACTTGAGAAAGTGGGTTTAATTAAGGAATTGGCTTGTTTTGTATTGTTAAGATTATTGAAGTTCGAGAGAATTCACTCTAAATATGATAGCTGATTGAGAGATAAATATTATAATAAAAACCTATCCTACCCATTGAGATTCAACAACTTAAAGCAATTGATAATTACCCCTTCAGCTAGATTAGTGTTCAATTACTCACATTTCCCTAAGGCCCTCCTTATATTTGTTCAATCTCCGTGGTAGTTGTTTTTGTTAACAATTGGTTACCAAATTCTCTCGATATTGATATCTAAAACTGGTTGATTTACTTTATGTTGCGTAATTCATTATGTCTACAAGAGATTAGAGCACATGTACACCTCGTACTTGAATTCTTTACCATATCACTCCTTGTAGGATCGACCCCAACTCTTCGTTGGGTTTTTCCTTGTTAGTGACCGCCTACACTTTGAATTATAAAAGACTTTAGTTGAGCATTATAAAAAATGGCATCGGTGTCGGGGAGTGGTGTTTAGAATTCTTTTGTTGAAGTGTTTTTGTGAACTAATTTTATTGTAGTAGAATTGTCTTTTTAGTGTCTTTTGTTGTAAATGGACTTGTTGACAAAACATGTCATGGGGGTGGTTACAAAGCTTTAAATGCGATTGGTGCGGGTAATAGTGTGGGCCTGGATGATGAACAATTTGAGGCCATGTACAACGAAGAGGTACAATTCTTCTCAAACCAAGTAGGGGGGTTCTCGTCTGAGCTATCCAAGGACGGGTGGGAATCAAGGTTGGAACAACGATCGTGATGGTGGTTGGAGAGATCGGGATAGAGACTGGCGTTGTAGGGGTGCAATTTGGAGAGACATAGATGGTGATAAAGATCATTATGTGCCCCTCATGAACGTCCAAAGCTGAAGCAACTAAAGGCTAACCCAGAAAGCTTACAGACTGAGGATATGCTGGCCTGCATACTTAACAAGTTGGAAGGAATGGATAAGGTACTCAAGGAGATGAAGGATGATGTCTCTTCTCTAAATCACACAGTGACCTTGCATTCAGTGTCCATAAAGCAAATTGAGAGTTAAATGGGTCAAATCTCGTGTCACTTGAATCCAAGATCGAAAGGGGGCCTTACTAGTGATACCATAGCCAACCCGAAGAATGATGCTTGAAGGCATATCCATGTCATGCCACAACGTTAAATATGGCACTTCTTAGGAGGCAACCCAAGTTATATTTTGTTTATTTGATTAACGTTTGTTGAGTGCACAAGTTGAAATTTGAAATTTGGAGGAAACGTAATCGGGCTAGCTCAGAGCTCACTCGGCGAGCCTGATCAAGCTCGCCTTTTGAACCAACTGAAGGGATGGTTATTTGCACAATTTAGTAGGCTAAGGTCCACTCAGCGACTTTTCGAGTGGATCAATGATGTTAATAGGCCTCGCCGATCAAGGAGCGAACTGAAGGGTCAAGAAGCCTCAAACTAGTGTCAATTCAAATTATCTCCTTCAGTAGAACCTTTTGACTCCTGCACTCTTTTAATCGAACAGTAGATTATATTTTTAGTTTTAATATCTAGGTTGTCCCTGTGTGTGATCGGAATCTGAAGTGTTGTCCATCCTCTCCTCTTTGCCTAAGTATTTCTGTGATGCTAAATAATAATTCATAGCCACAACCTAAGAAATAAGGGGTATAGCCACTCATAATCAGATTCACAAAGTTTGAACCTTTAATACAAAATCAAGAAATTGAAAGATTAAAAGAGTAAGAATGAACCTTGGAAATTCAAGACAAAAGTTTTCCAAGTCTTATCCTAAAAAATAATAATTAGAAAATAAAATAATTTTAATAACCAAGAATGAGGCAAATTATAAACTAGGAAAATTGTTTCCGAAACCTAGGTTGCATGTCAGTGATGTGGAGCCAAAGGGGACCTTCCTATTTTGCATATTTTCCTACTCCGCAATGTATTGACAACGTGGAGCCATTACATACATCATTGGTTCAACATTTGTTGAGAGCTGATTTTTCAGTCTCAGCTTATTGATATGGAGTGAATGTGGAGTTGTATTACTTCTTTTTTGGATATTCTTTTGCTTGCTTGTCACTTCCATTCCTTGCCCCTAAACGCCATCCTCATCACAATTTCATTTCTTTCATTCCATAGTCTTTTCCAAGGTCTTTCCATCCTATAAATAGCTGATCACCTTGGTTAGCTAAAATAACATAAACAAGAGTAAACAACTACAAACATAATGGATTTTGTGCTTGGATTGAGCTAAAATATTGGTTTCTGTTGGCTTTTAAGTATATAAATATGACCAAAATCAAATATATATTTCAAATCTACTTATCATGGGAAATGCAAATTATTTTCTAGTAAAATATTCTTGGGCAAAGGTGAACTTCTACCTTTCAACCATTATCCTTTTTTTGGGTAGATATATAAGCGAGAAGCTAAATTTTCTCTCTCACTTTCAATAAATATAATCCTCGATCTTCTTTATCAGGACAATGATTTTTAATAGACTTTCTAAGATTTCACCATGTTGAACTAGTTCAAATTTTAGAGTATCAGACATTAGCATTAAGAATTCATACACCATACGTCTAACTCTCGTAGAAGAATGGTCCTAGATACAATTAATTAATATCCCAGGCACAACACCTAAGACGTCAAAACTTCTCTTATAATACAAAGCAGAAGAGAAAGACTAATATATATAGGGAAGAGAACACATGTTCATTTTGTGTTGTGAAAATTCTTTAGGTTAATGAAAGATATGAAATATATATGTAGTGTCTTGAATAATCAAAGGGAAACTTCTCTTATTTATGATGCATACCAAAAGGAATATTCGATTTTCAAGGACACAAAAAAGATCCATGAAGCAATTTCTTCGACAAAACAACATTAAGAGAAAGTTCCACATTAAGCTAGATATTGTTTTGCACCGTACATCTCATAGAGGGTGAGCTTATTGGTGATTAAAGTTCACTCATCTCCTTCAATATATAGTTTTTGGCTTGTCCTTTGTATTTCAAGAGCACTTGTGTATTTTTCACTTATGTTGAGTCTGTACTCTCTTCTGTAGGGGAATTGAACTGGCATCCACTAGGTTTTTGGTAGTCTCTTGTACTTTGTCCTCATTCGAGAGTTAATATATGGATACATATTGTTTCCTTATTTCTGTTGTTTTTCCTTGTGATGCATTATTATGTTTCTTTCTAATTTTTCTACTCCCTAGGCTTGTAATTATTAGGTCTGGGATAAGGATTAGACTGACAAACTTGTGGGTCTTAGTAAGTGCAATCATGACCCCCGTTTTTCTGTCGTGACAGTAAAGGATAGTAAAAGCCATTGGTACAATATCATTTTTCTTCTTGAAAAGTCATGCAAAATGTGTTAGCATATAGAGGATTATTGTAAGGACATAAATTCCTTAGGAAAATTAAATCTACTGAACTAAGTTTTGTACGCGTGGATTCCGGATAAGGGAATTTCAATAAGAGGTTGTTTTCACCACCCGAACTTCTGACTTCCTCGTCACGCGGCAGCAACATTACTAATTACGCCAAGATTGTCGTTATGTTACTTGAACAAGTATTAATATTATATACTCACAATAAAATTATTGTGTTTCCTTTATAAGATGCAATACCTTACTTTTCCAGTAACCATATTTAATAATATTAGTATCAGCTATTGGTAAAAAATAATCTATATTTAGAAAGCGAAAAGGTGATAGATATGAATGCTAGTGAAGTTTAAACATATTAAAGTTAACACTTAAGAATGTTTATCATGGCAACTGATGATCAATTCCAGTGGAACTTTCTATCATGGCAGCTGCTAATCAACTACTCTGAGGTTCCATATAATCCTTCATTTTACGTTTTGAACACTCCTTTATTTTTTTTATGAACATAGTGTCTGAACCATCTTGGACAAGCTGCTTATCTAGTTTTGTCCATTTTGAAAAATTTATTCAATAGAGTACTAATCTAAATTACTTTATATATATCTTTAAGCATCTTAATTATCTAATACTATAAAAATTCGAACAATAATTATTGATAAATTCAGGTGTGAAGTCTATCTTTTTGTGTCTCGTTTTATGTGTGCTATTTATCTTTATTTTAAGAGAAATTGTAATAATATGTATACCTCAAGAGAAAATAATTCATTATAATACACTTTGATTTGGGCTTTTTGAGATAAAAGTTTAACTTTTAAGGTGATGTCTTCTTTTTTGTTCATTTTATATGTGTTCTTTATCTTTATTTTAAGTTAAAAATTCTACCAAAAAGAAAACTTCGATAATTCACATGTATGTTCTCTTAAACATTTTGTTTTAAAAAACAATTATAGTCATGATTAACTTATCTTGGTTTATTAAATTTGTTTCATTGGCTGGTGGGACAACTCTGAGTACATACAAGACTAAAGAATGTGTCATTTGTTATTAAGTAGGTGTTTGAATAAAAAAAATATTATTATTTTTTATTTTATTTGGTTTTCATTTGGATTTTAAAATAAAAATAAATAAATATATATATATATATATATTAATGATCTACTGCCTACGATGCAATTATACATTCTTGATAGTCTTGTATGTGATTAGAGTTGTCACACTAGACAAAGAAACAAATTTAATAAAACAAGAAAAAATAATCTTGAGTATAATTTTTTTATTAAAAAAATGTGTAAGCAAACATACATGTGAATTAACAAAGTTTTTTTGGTATAATTTCACTTAAAATAAAGAGAGAAAACGCATAAAATGAATAACAAAAAAATTAGACATCACCTTAAAAGTTGAAACTTTCTTCTCAAAATGCCCAAATCAAAGAGTATTATAATGAAGTAGTTTCTCTAGAGGTATGAATGTATGTATGTATGTATGTGTGTGTGCACATATATATATAAATAATTTCACTTAAAATAAAGATAAGTAGTGCACATATAAAATGACTAACAAAAAGATATACATCCCTCCTGAATTTATCAATAATTATTCTTAAAACCGATAGTGTTTTTTTGCTAAACAAGATGCTTAAAGAGATGTATAAAGTAACTTCGATTACTACTCTATTAAATATCTTTCTTATATATGGATAGAGTTTCCCAAGCTCATTCGGACATCATGATTATAAAATAAATAAAATAGTGTTCGAGGTTTCAACACTTTAAAATAAATAAAGTAGTGTTCAATATATATTGTTTGAACAAGTTTCAATTCACTAACCAGAATAGTAAATAATATCTTCTATATCATTAAAAGACTAGATTAAGAAAATTCTTGACAATTTACTCAAAATATTGTTCGTTTCCTTCGTCAAATGTGTGGTGCTAAAATTCTGAATTTGATCGTCAAACAATGTATCATCTATATTTATCACACAAGTATTAGCAACTTCAATTTTATCTTCATTAAAAAATAGTAATCAATATGTTGTTGTTTGTTGTGTGTTTTTTTCCTAATTAGTTCTAGTGCAGTTCTGTGCTCCCTAGTCCTAAATTATTTTTGTGTTATGCTCTAGGTACAAAAGGTTGTTTGTATTGTTCCAAAATATCTCCTTTCGTGCTAGAAAGAAGAAAATCTAGATTGTGTCTAATGGTATAAGATTAAAGTACAAAACAACAAACTTGAATAGAATATGCATAAAGATCAACCGTCTTGTGATTAACAAAAAGAGAAGCGGAACACATTACTTGTTCTTTAATCACAATGGAAGGGATGAAACTTGTATTGTACCATTGGTACAATGGTATTGTATTATAAAAGATAAGCATATTAGGTAAAAGAAGACAAAAACTTGATTTTGCTGATTAGGACTTAGCTTTGTGTACTTGATCACATTTGGCCCCACATTCTTCAATTTGTTCCTATGATAATCTTAATTTCGTGCAACAAAAGTATCTGAATGAGCACTTTGATAGCATCTAGATCATTGTTCATTGGCAAAACTGGGGGAAATATGAGCTTCACTTAAGAAACATGAAGAGTCTGTCAACTTCTAAATTTCTTGTTTTGTATATGAACTTATAGAATATCGTTTATGAATTTTTTCGGCAGAGTTATTAGCTCTAATACCATTTTTTGGTGCAGAATTGATAGTTGAGGGATTGATGGAAGTGGTAGTGTGGTAGGTGGTAGTGAGGTAGGTAAGTAATTTATTTTAAAGATTTTATTATAATATTCTTTTGCTAAGTGTCTTAATCTTGATATTTCTTTAATATTATTTTTTGGGGGTGCGGAATTCATGGTAAAATGTAATAATATTTATTGTGCAGAATTGGTAGTTGAGGGATTCATGGAAGTGGTAGTGTGGTAGGTGGTAGTGTGGTAGGTGAGTAGTTTATTTTAAATATTTTATTATAATATTCTTTTGCTAAGTGTCTTAATCTTGATAATTCTTTAATATTATTTTTTGGGGGTGCGGAATTCATGGCAAAATGTAATAATATTTATTGTAATATTCTTCCGATAGTTATTTTAATCTGAGTATTTCATTAATATTGTTAATGATATATTCTAGATATAACATATCTTGGGTTCTTTGGTACATATATAGATTTTCCTCCATTAATTGTTCTAATAGTTTTATATTTTACATAGCTCCTGTCCAATATCGTAAATATTCGTAGTTCATTTTAATCTGAATTTATTTCTAAATCATACCATTCTATTCTTTCTAGGTCTAAATCATGTAGGTCTATTTCATACCATTCTTGGTTTAATATATCTTCTGATTCATTATCATTAAATATTTTTTCCCATATTATTCTTCTTAATTCAATTATTTCTATATTTGTAAGTATATATAAGATTAAAGTTTCATAGTTTTTTATTATTTCATCATGCACATATGTAGTCATGTTCTTTATTGTGCAGGTTTTTTATTTCAAATTATTCCTTCCTATCATATTCATAATTGATTAAATTCATATTATATTATTATGAACTAGATTATTTGTTTATTATATTCTCCTGTCACTACTAGCATCGTACTTTAGTGGATACTTCCTTTTTATCAGCGCCTTAACTTTGTTTACTCCCCTAAACGGCTTTCCTCGCCTACCGGTTTCAACATTAGGATGACATAGTATAGAAGTTTTCTCCCTGTTTCCAGTGTGCTAATAAACTAGAAATCATGATTCAAATAATTCTAATACATAATAACTAACATAAA
>JAJOOR010021147.1:0-33787 GCA_036250505.1 Solanum acaule | reverse complement strand
CTTACACCTACGTGGCTCATAGTTCTGGGACTATATGGGTACGCTGAACCCTAGTCCAACTCGGTATTATGCTACTCCCAATGAATTAAGTGGTTAACTGGTTATGACTGATTTTTTGTAAATACTGGATAGCTCAAAACTGAACATGCATACTGAGAATGCAACAATTAATCTGATAATGATGCATTATTAACTGAGGCATGTGTATCTGAATAACTGAAATATCTAACCTAGTATGTGTAATTCAAGAACTAAAGAAATACATAGCTAGGGTTCTGAAATTCATGCAATAAACTGAGCAATAACATGATAATCTGATTTGGAATATTTAAATAACTAATTCATGATGATCTGCTAAAATTCTAGAAACCCTAAGATTGCTCATAATCATAGAATCAAGAATCTGACTGACTTCTAGGGACCTAATGGGCGAAACGAACCCACTAGTGAAATCCCACATACCTGGTGACGAATTCCACGAAGAAATCTTTCGATTTCGGGGCTGGAACTGATGGAACCTTGCGGCATTCTTGAACTAGGGTTCTTGACCTTTTTCTCCTATCTTGATTCTAATTTTCTAAGTTTTGATTAATGATTTTGACTAAGGTAAGTTCTATTTGTGTTTCTAGGCTTAAACTGACTAAAACCTCATGATTTAGGGTCTAAACGACGTATCTTAGGGTTAAATGAAATAGGAAAAGACCAAAAGACCCCTGACATAATTGTTGTCGGAGTGACCGACGGATTGGACTGACGGACCGTAGGTGAATCGACGGTCCGTCGATTGGATCCGTAGGTCAAGCCTGCTCGACATGCTTCACTAAAATGAGCATAACGTTTTATTCGGATATCGGATTTTAGCTAACTCGGCGGCGTTGATAAGAGTATTCAATTATCTATCATATCATAGGTCATGGGACACACAATTCTTTTTGTGCTAAAAATTATGACCATCTGAAGTTGATCCATCAACAATTTTCAACTAACTGGCTGCTGATCCTCATCAACGGTCAGACCTACGGACCGTGGATTGATTGACGGTCTGTGCTGGTCAACCGTCAATCAGGACTGAAGTTGGGCTTTTGGGGCATCGATCCAAGGACACGAACTACGGTCTGTGACCTGACCTACGGACCGTAAGTCCGGCCGTGGGTCAACACTTAGTCAAATTTTCTGACTGAGTTCTGGGGAAGTTT
This sequence comes from Solanum acaule, assembly GCA_036250505.1. Classification (NCBI taxonomy): domain Eukaryota; kingdom Viridiplantae; phylum Streptophyta; class Magnoliopsida; order Solanales; family Solanaceae; genus Solanum; species Solanum acaule. The sequence goes on along the minus strand of JAJOOR010021147.1, from coordinate 32,591 downwards.
TCTGTCACAAACCACGGACTTGCAAGACGGACCGTGAGTCCATCTCCGGTCCGTGGATGGTTTCTGTAAGTGCCACCTGTAACACCAAAAATCTGAAATCTCTATTTTCGAATACGGGGTGTTAACATTTCAGACACAGGTGCACAATTTACTGTACAGTTTTGGAAGTTATTCCAAAAAGGTTTGGGTTCAAAGGTGAACTTAAGTACCGCCTTTCATCCTCAGACAGATGGGCAAGCAGAACACACTATTCACCATTTAGATGACATGTTGAGGGCCTGTGTGATTGATTTCAAAGGTAATTGGCATGATAACCTACCCCTTATTGAATTTGCTTACAACAATAGTTACCACTCTAGCATCCAAATGGCTCCTTATGAAGCTCTTTATAGAAGAAGATGCACATCTTATATTGGATGGTTTGAAGTTGGTGAAGCTGGGTTGATAGGACCTGATTTACTTCATCAAGCTATGGAGAAAGTGAAAATGATTCTAGAGAGGTTGAAAACGGCGCAGAGTCGTCAGAAATCCTACAATGATGTTAGGACGAGGGAGTTAGAGTTTGAAGTAGATGATTGGGTGTATTTAAATGTTTCACCCATGAAAGGTGTTATGAGGTTTGGTAAGAAGGGGAAGCTTAGTCCCCGGTATATTGTCCCTTACAAAATATCAAAAAGGGTAGGTAATGTAGCTTATGAGTTAGAGCTACCACAAGAGTTGGCCGAAGTTCATCCAGTGTTTCACATCTCCATATTGAAGAAATGCATGGACGATCCTTCATTAATCATACCAACTTAAGATATTGAGATCAAGGATAGCTTATCTTATGAGGAGATTCCTATTCGAATTCTAGATTGCCTAGTTCGCAAGTTGAGAACAAAAGAGGTAGCATCAGTCAAAGTTCTTTGGAGGAATCAGTTTGTTGAGGAAGCTACTTGGAAAGCTGAGGAGGTCATGAAGAAGAGATATCCACATCTCTTCGAATCGGGAGAAGTTCCAAATTAAGGTACTAATCCTTTTCTTGGTATTTACTTATAAGTTGGCATGTTGTTTTTGCATTCGCTTATTGGGTGTTTGAACTAGATGATTGATGTTGCACCCTTAGTGTAGTAAGAGTAGTCTCATTCGAGGAAGAATGTTCCTAAGGATGAGATATTGGAACATCTCGCTAATTAAAAGAACTAGGAAGAAGTTAAAGATTGGAAATAGTCATTTTTTGGAAAGTTTATAAAAATCTGGAAAATTGTGAAGTATGTTAAGTTGAGTTTTTGGTCAATTTCAAACGACCATAACTCCTAGCTTAGGATGAGTTAGGTGTGTTTCCAGATATTGTAGAAAATATCTAGGAATAATATTTCCAACGCCGCTAAGTTTGTGCGATTCCAAGTTCGTATGAGTGAGATATGTCCATTGGAAGTTGGGTTGTTCGATTAAGGAAAGTCCAATCCGGATTTTGGAAGGGTAGTTTGGCCTTTTCCATACCCAACTAAATTAATTCATTTTTGGTAATATTTCTAAGGGTCTAAAATGAAATTTGTCAGTTTACGTTTTTGAAATTAGAGTTAGGGTTTTTGGAGAAAGAACGCAAGAGAAGAAAAAATGAGAAAAGAGCCAAGATCATCGTTCGTAAGGATTTCACTAGTGGATTTCGTCAGGGGGTGATCCCTATGAAGTATGTGAGATCTCATAGCGTTAGGTTAGTTCACCCACGCGCCAGTCATGATTCAATTCAGTGAAGTTTATTAGATTTGAAAGTAAATCCTATGCGTTCTTGATGAAATTTGTTTGAATTCTTGTGGGTTGTGTTGCTGAAGTTTCTTGAGATTTGATTCATGTTTCTAGGTGTAATTTCGAGTTGAATCTATTATCTATTGAGGGTATAAGTGGTTCTAAGTGTTTGGGGTAAAACCTAAGTGAAATTAGAGGGCTTAGAGATGAAAAACGGAGAAGAAAAGTCAGGGAACACCTAGGGAGGGTCTTGGGGCGTCGTGCCTCTCAGAGACCTAAAGAGGGGCTTCTGATCTTTGACCTCTGGTGCTCCACTCCAGCTAGAGCGCCCCAAGTCAATCTCTGAACTTCAAGGGCTGGTGCCTCGCGCCTCTCAGAGCGCTAGGGACGCCAATTCTTCCCAATTCTTCCCCAACTTTCCGTACTAGTTCCTTAGCAATGTAACTACGTTTTCTAATTGATTCCAACTCTCTTAGGTACATATAAAAATCATGAAATCATCCATTAACATAAGATCATGAACTTTGAATCTATAATTCAATTCAAGGAAAGTTAAGAGTCTAGTTTAGAAGTTAAAAAGCAAGTCTAGAGAAATTTATAAAGTTTTCAAAAGTCTTTCACGAACGTTTTAACTTTGTTTTAAGACTTAAGTTTCGAGTTAAGAAAAGAGTAAAGAGTTAAGTTCATTTCTCAAAAATCTATAAGGGAACTAAGTATTCCCAAGAGTTTAAAATGTTTTCACATTTGAACAAGAAAGGGAAAGATCGATTTCCAATAGAGGTTTTAAGCTAAAGTTTTGAGTAATTATATCAAACAAGAGAAAGAAGTTTTGATTTAAGTCATATGAGCTAAGTATAGTTTGGGAGTATTATTGAGCACCAATATGGGGATGCGAGTTCATATTAAGTCAAGTATCCATAAACCATGTAGCCATCATGGGTAGTAAAGGATCATCCTTTTTAGATGACTCCTTAAGTTGCTTTCTTTCATAGACTAGTGGATCCACTTAGTTAAGGCGTTCTATATGACGACAAAGTATAGGACATTTCTGGCAGCATGGGCAATACAATGTATCACCACTTAGGCTCATAGTGGTGGTTGTCGGTTAGAGAAACTCCTACAAAAACTATATTACTTTGATACATGAGTAAAATTGAGTTTGTTATTGCATATCTTTAACAAATTTTATTATTATTTACTGTTCGAAATTCTTTGTATAAATTGCACTTTTATTGTTGTTTTACACTACATTTTGAGTTCAGTAAAGCCAAGGTAAGGGTTCCTTTCAGATCCTTTTTCAAGCTTAAGTTGTTTTTATCATTCCAACTCGCATACTCGTACATTCAATGTACTAATGCTAGTTGGCCTGCATTGTCTTAAGATGCAGACACATGTAACCAGGATCAACATCCAGTGCCTCGTTGATTAGGTTGAGAACTCAGAGTCAGTTGGTGAGCCTCCTTGCTTTTCGAAGGGATCCTTTTTACATTGCTTTCTAGTTTTTAGTTGTTAGGATGATCGGTGGTCCTATCCCGATATCCCTCTTTGTTTTAGAGGCTTTATAGACAGATAGTTATAGTTCTTTAGTCTTATTCATTTCAGTTGTATATGTTTAAGACTTGAGTTTCCATATTTTTTCTAAGTAATTATTTCTTAAGTTATTGCATGAGTTATATTTCTTATGTTTAAGTCTTCCGCTGAGTAAGTAAGCCAGACCAAGGGTTTGCTTGAGGGCATAAATGGTTCTTGAGTGCCAGCCACGCCTGGGGTGTAGGCTCGAGGAGTGACATCTATCATCTTAGATAGAGGTCCTCAATTTACATCTCATTTCTAGAAATCATTTTAGAAAGGTCTTGGTACTCAGGTAAATCTGAGTACAAAATTTCATCCGTAAACTGATATTCAGGCAGAGCGTACCATTCAAACCTTAGATGTCATGTTGAGGGCTTGCGTAGTAAATTTAAAGAGTAATTGGGATGACCACCTACCTCTCATAGATTTCACCTATAATAACAACTTCTATTCTAGTATTCAGATGGCCCCTTATGAGGCACTATATAAGGGTAGATGCAGATCTCCGGTTAGTTGGTTCAAAGTATGTGAATCAACCTTGATTGGTCCAGATTTGGTTCATGAGGCTATGGAAAAAGTTCAACTCATTAGAGATAGACTAAAAACAGCTCAGAGTCGTCAAAAATTCCATGCAGATGTAAGGAGAAGGGACTTAAAGTTTGAAATCGATGATTGGTTTCCTGAAACTATCACCCATGAATGGGGTGATAAGATTTGGCAAGAAAGGGAAGCTCAGTCTCAGGCATGTAGGTCCTTACTAAATCCTGAAAGGGTTGGTTATGTGACTTATGAGTTAGAGTTGCCGGCAGAACTAGCAGTGGTTCACCCGGTCTTCCACATTTTCTTGTTGAAGAAGTGTGTGGGTTATTCGGCATCGATAGCACCTTTAGAGAGTGTGGCTGTGAAAGATAGCCTCACCTATGAACAGGTTCCAGTTGAAATTCCTAACTATCAGGTTCATAGGTTGAGAAATAAGGAAGTTGCTTCAATAAAGGTTTTGTGGAGGAGTCAGTCCTCGGAGGGAGCTACTTAGGAAGCAGAAGCAGCCATGATGGTCAAGAATCCTCACATCTTTCCTTCCAATTCAGTTTCAGCTTGAAATAATAGTTCATCTCCAGTCTCTCAATTTAATCTTGTGTAATTAAATAGTAGTATCATGTTCCCTCAGTTATCATTGCATTCCATCATATTTGCATGTTCATGGAACTCAGTTCAGTTAGATATCACTTTCTAGTATTAAGTTAGTAGGGATTTCAGCTCTTTCCTCCAAACTCAGCTTGTTTAGACTTCATTCGAGGACGAATGACCCCAAGGGGTAGATATTGTAACACCTCAAAAATCATAACTAAGATTAAACAAGAGAGAAGGGAAAACCACGCAAGGGGTTCACGGGTCGTGAAGAGGACCACAACCTGTCACCTTGCTCGTGGTTTTGCAACCAACAAAAGGTGAAAGACCACGGACTACTAAACAGTCCGTGAAGCTCCATATGGTCGGTGAAGTGGCCCGTGACAGGGACACAGAACCACCATGGCTAGTGTGAAGGACCACGAATTACTAGACGACCGTGGAGCTTCACATGAGCCATGAAGTGGCTTTTGAAAGGGGATTGACAAACTTTGAGGTTTGGGTCAACTTTAAATGAACATATCTTTTAGAACAAAAAGAATTAGGTGATCCATGACCTATCCAATTAATGATCTCTGAGTACTCTTTCCAACGCCACCAAGTTTGCCTCATTCCAAGCTTGGAGTAGAAAGTTATGCCTATTTTAGTGAAGCCCTGTCGGGCAGGGCATGTTCATGAGCTGCTAGACGGGCCTTGGTCATCATGATAGCCTTTGAAGCCCCTCTTGAAGTCACTTCGGCAACATTTAAGTCAGGATTGCATTGGTATTTTCCCCTATGCATTAGGCACTTAAACTACGTCGTTTGATGCCTAAACTACGTCGTTTTACTTAGTCCAAGCCTAATAATCTAGTCAAATAATACCCAGAATCCTCATTCTCCAAAAATCACCCAACTTAGAGAGAAAAAAAGAGGAAAAAGTTGACCTCTTCTCCTAAGAACAAGAAAGAGTGTTCTTTGAAGCAATGCCCGAAAATCCAAAGGATTTCTCCATAGATTTGGTCACCAGGTATGTAGGATTTCACTAATGGGTACCTTTCACCCATTAGGTCCCTAGAATTCAGTTAGTTCTTCAGATTCTCATTAACTGTTCAGACCTAAGGTTTCTAGATTTTCAAGATTTATTGTGATTATGGTTCCTTTGATCTAAATAACTTGTTTCTTGATAATTTAGTATAATTCCATGCATAGCACTAAGAACCCTAGCTTGTGTAAATTTATCCTAGTTCATGAATTATACTTGCTAGGTCAACCAGACACAAATTCATGCTTCAGATTTTGAATGTTATATTCTCAGTATATAAATGTTGCATTCTCAATTAGTATTTTGAGCTATTCAGTATTTAGTGCATTTTAGTTTCATGAATATTCAATTGGGAGTAGACTTAGCATCGAGTTGGACTAGGGTTCAGCGTACCCTCAAAGTCCCAGAACTACGTGCCCACGTAGGTTTATAAGTCCTCTCAGTTGGGCATCAGTTTAAGTGATCAGGCCACAATCATGTCTTTATACCCCTGGAAAGGTAATTGGGTCCTCTTGATGGGGCGTATACATTGGACTCTACGTTTAGCTTATGTGGTTTATGTCAGTTAATAGTAGCTCCCACAATCAAACTCTTATTGCATCGACCAAGTTTTCTGCATTTACATTAATTTACAGTTCAACATGTTATCTTCATGATTAGTACTTGTTCATTGCATTCAGTTCAGTTTTCAGTTATACTTCAGTACATATCTATATCCTTGTTCAAATTATATCATTGGTTAGTTATGTATTTTTCAACTTATATACTTTGTTCAGCTTAGCATATCTATATCTTGTATGCTCAGTATATTCCAAGTACTGACGCATACTTTGCGCTTTATCATTTCATTATGTAGGTTCAGGCACTCAACATCCAGATCACGCCTAGATCGATTCTCGATTCAACTTCAGTAGCTTCAGTGGTGAGTCCTCATACTTAAAGGACAATAGACATGCTTTCAATTCTAGTCTTTATTTCCAGTTTTTAGTTTTATCAGAGTTAGTTGGGGGCATATCCCATCAACTCAATTTAGTAGAGGCTTTTCAGACATAGTGGTAGATTCAACTGAAGTTGTTAAGTGGTTGTTTCAGTGATTAATTCTTATTAGTTATATTTACTCTCAGACTTGTTGGGTTTTTCCCCGTTTCAAATATCCATTGTTTTTAGCTTCCGCAAAGTATATGATTTAATTAGTTATATTTTTAGCATGCTTGAAATATGCTAGACTCAGGGTTAGCTTGGGGTCACTCTTGATCCTAGTTCCCATGTTACATCTAGGGGGTAGCCTTGGGGAGTGACAATACATATTTAAGTTTCACTTATCTCCTAAGCATATTATTATATTAACGTGCTCTTTAACTTGACTTCAGCTGCCATTTATGCTTTCCAACTTATGAGTGTGCACAGATAGACATTTAAACTTGTATACAGTTAAACAAATAGACTCACACATCCTACATATAATATGTTACATGACATAATACTAAGCAGTTCAAGTGTATCCCATGCGAATATATCATGCAGAACGATTGTATCTATTTGTTCAAGTTTATATAAATTTGAGTATCTACTTGTGCACACCCAAAGTTGGACGGCGTAGATGGCAGTTCAAGCCAAGTTAAAAGGGAACGTTTATGTAATTATGCATATATCTTATATATTATCTATTTTTAATGTAGATAAATGAACTTTGATTGTCCTTAGTGATTTTTTAAATAAATATAATTTAAAATTTATTTACAATATAAATAGATTATCTTTTAAGAAGTTGTTATGAAATATATCTTTATCATCAAAATATGTGTATAAGGTTATCACATTATAGATTCCATTAAAATTAGTAACTTTTTTTTCTTTTCATTTGTTTCATTACAACAACATTAAATTATACTCAATCAATATTTTTTTACCTTTTTAGACAGTACAATCAAAAAGTAAAAAACTACTAAGGTCAACAGAGACAACGATTCATCTTATGATTGATTTACCTACACAAAACTGCATCTTTCTGCCATGTGACCTAGATCAATGTCCATTTCATTTCTATGACGTCTAGTATTGTTGGCTCCCGAAGTTCTAAGATATTGAGTACTTGCAATTAAATTCTTTAAGTGTTGCTGAACAAACTCGGTGGTTTTGATAAGAGCGTACAAGTTCTTGCAGACTCATTGAATTGCAACAAGGATTTCACAGGCAATCTTAGAAGAATCTCCCTTGCTAAGTCTTTAAGAAAATTATCACTAGCCCATAGTAGTTCGATCAAGAGAAAACCCTAAACTAGTAAATTAAAGAGAGAGAAAAAGTGTTTTTATAGTTTTTGATGGGTTAAACCCTAGTACTGTTAAATAGTTCTTAAAAAGAATGCAAAAAAATACTGATTAATGAAATCTTAAAATTACCTATTATAACAATAACATGCGTAGATGTTATCAAAATTGAAAAATAAAAGATAAGAAACAAACATTTGTATCGGATATTTATGGACCTGAACTAAAACTACAATGTTCGACGACTATATACTTTGATTGGTGCAAGAGATGCACCATAACACTAGATTTATGTCATTCTTTATCGTTTATTATCAAGGGTAACATGATTGTTGCGAATGATATAGATACATGTTTTGAGTTATTTACACTTGCAACAATAATTTCCCTATTTGTATTACTTTTGCAGCACTTTCTTGTTGCTGGATTTTCAATAGAACTCCTAATTGACAACTTAATTCTACAAAGCGCTCATCATGAAAATTGCAACACTCAAACCATCATAAATAGAGTAAAGGACACAAATTGATTTGAATTAATCAAAGTGTTTAAAAAGATTATATAAGTCATATCTTTAATTTGCAGCAAGCATCAAACTCATAGATCATAAGACCCAATGACGGAAAACAAAACATGTAGGCTGGATAGGAATATGTGCTATATATCATCTGCTCAAGTAATTTTACATACTTAATAAGATCAATTACAATCATTTAATGCATACAATAGAACTAAGAAATTGAGTGAACATGTTTATGAGCTCAACGGACGATAAATGCACCAACTCTCATTCATCTCGTTGTGTAAGATTTTACTAAGCTCTCCTTATAATAAAAAAACCCCAAAACCACCACATTTTGCACCTATTCCCAAGCTTGAATGTTGAAATCCTAAATGCCTTGTTTTCTTAGTTCGGACATTATAAGTGACCAGATGAGAAGCTTTATCTGCGAAAATGAGAGAGCTAGCATAACATGACTTAATTAGTCCGATGCATTCAAAGGTAAAAATTTTGTTCCAGACACTTGGTTGGATCATTACCTATATATCATAATCAAGCATACTACATTGGTTATAGTTCAAGATAGAAATGGAATCATCCATCAACATCAAACCCAACACAGAAGTATAAACAAAATTATAATCTGGCCCTTCAATCACTTCAAACATCTCACTCCCAAAGTCAAATAAAAGAATGGTGTAATCACAACGGTGGCCCCCTCGTAGCAGAAAATAATAAGTTCCATTCAAATAAGTAGTACTTAATGTGTTTCTCACATCTGTATAGAAAGGGAGTGATTCTTTAGGTTTAAAAATTCTCCATGAGTCCCTAGAATAGGAATAGACTGCTGATGCATATTCATGCCAAAGATTGCAATGAAAGTAAACAATTTTATAGTCATTAGTCAAAGGGTCAAATCCGAACCCCAACACAGGCATCATGGATTATGGGTGCAAGGAGAGGGAGAAGGAGGGGTCTCACCTCCCTAGTAGCAGGATTCAAGGGAAACAAACAAAGTTTAAATTCAAAATAGAGGATTAGATGATAAAATTAAGGAATAATCATTGGGTAATAAAGGTGGGGAGTTAAAATCGCTTACCGAATCGATGAATCTCGAAAAACCCTATAGAATTGCCTCCCAAAAGTTCTTAATGATAAAAATTTTGAAATGGGTAAGAAAACTCAATTTAGGAATTCAATAAACTCCTAAATCACTTACTCTAAATTGCAACCAAGCCCACACCATTGCAAAGAGGAAAATTTGTTCAACTCATTTAATGACCTTTGAGATTGTGATGAGGTACGACGCGATCACAATGCTTAGGAAATTTATTGTTATGTGATCGTGATACCCTTCACGCGATTGCAAAGCACATGGAAACACACTTACGCGGTCGTGACTCAAGATCCACGTGATCGAAAAGAAGGCCTATCAGACAATAGATACATCAACAACAATTCACTAAGACACAAAATTCACTAAAAGGATCCTTAAGATATGTTTGAAATCTCAAGCACACAAACTAGATATGTTACCCAACTAAATTCGATGTTCTGAACTCAATGGAACCATTGAGAGATGGATTTGAGGTCTCCTTGACCCGGTACCCATTAAAGTCTTAACAAACTAACTTACATAAAAAAAAATACCAAACTGCCTTCAGGATCTCTGAAAATTGAACCAAGACCTCACCTAGGCCTAAAATCATCTCCCGAGTCCAATGGTATCGTCAGAAATCCAATCCCAGCTTTTGAACTTCAATTGACCAAAGTCAACTCTTAGCCTAAATACACTTTAACTTTCAACTGAAGATCTCAAATCCACATAAAGAATTTGAAACTAAAAATGATAACACTCCCAGAACAAATTTCATATTTTTGCAGCTAATGGATCTAACAAAATTCTATTAGAAGGCTTGTAGCTCCGGTTATTGACAAAACCCACTTTTAATAACTTAAAGCCTCCAAAATTCTAAAACTTCTAAAAACCACAATTTTCTTATTCGATTTCAAAAACCAATCGTAATCGATGATGATTAGGTCGTAATCGATGATGTTGATGAAGATGAGTTAGCTGATGTTAGTACGTTACTTATTGCAGTGGATGGATCCACAAATATGGCGTATGAAAATGTTGAGGATGAGGGTGATGAGTCCTAGAGGCCCATGGAGTTCTTTCTTTCACTATTTACTTATGATTTTAATTGTAGCACTAGGGAATGTGCTTTGTCTAAGTTTAGGGTGGGAGATTAATATCCAATATCATTGTTTACTGCTTTATCAAGTCTTTTTATTTTTTACAACGGGTTCCTCAACTTTTGTTTTTGGTTCTATTTATGAGGATAGTCCCATTGAACCAAGTACATTTTCCTTGTGTCTTGTTTGGTAAGTTATTATAGAAGTGATTGTTCCGGATGATGGATGGATGATGACCATCTTAAGGGAAAGTTAGTCATAGGTTGATAGTGTGGAAAAATTGACCTTTGGTACTTTGAAGCCCCGGTTGGAAGCTAGCTAGATGTCATGGGTAGTTCATTGTTAATCATGTAGACCAAAGAAGTAAGTCTTGAGATATACATAGGTTTTTTAATTGTACTCTAGAAAGAGAGAAATCCGGCTTAATTATGCATCTACACTCGATATGTTTGTGTGTGAGCATACAATATTTATATCTCTGTATGTGCATCATGGTTCCATGTGTGGTGAGTTTTTGATTGGTTGTTTCACGCCCTGAGGCTACCTTCTAGATGTAAAATGGGACCTAGGATCACGAGTGACCCCAAGCTAACCCTGAGTTTGGCATATATCCAACACACTGAGAATAACTAAGTAAAACATGTACTATGCAGAAGCTAAATCAATCGATATCTGAAGATGGAACAAGCCCAACTGATCTGAAAGTAAATATAAATAACAAGAGTTTATTGATGACTGAAACAACACTTAACAATTCTTGTTGAATCTACTATTATGTCTCAAATGCCTCTAACTGAGTTGAGTTGCTAGGACATGCCCAAGATAACTCTAACAATACTGAAAACTCAAAGTAAAGACTAAAATAGAAAGTATGTCTATTGTCCTTGAAGTATGAGGACTCACCACTGAAGCTGCTGAAGTCGGACTGAGGATCAAACTAAACGTGATCTGGATGCTGAACGTCTGAACCTACATCATAAAATGATGTAGTGCAAAAGTATGTGTCAGTACTTGGAATGTACTGAGCATGAAGGATATAAATATGTGAAACTGCACAAAATATATAAGTTGAATAATGCATAACTGAACAATGATATAATTTGAACAAAGATATAGATATGTACTGAAGTTTAATAAAAAACTGAACTGAATGCAATGACAAAGTACTAATCATGAAGGTAACATGATGAACTATACCCTGAAGTAATTGTTGAAAACTTGGTCAATGCAATAATAGTCTGATTGTTGGAGCTACTATTAACCGAAATAAACCATGTGAGCTAAACATGGAGTCCGATGTATACGCCCCATCGACAACACCCAATATACCTTGTTAGGGTTATAAAGGGATGATTGTGGCGTGATCACTAAAACTGATGCCCAACTAAGGGGACTTATAAACCTACGCGGGCATGTAGTTCTGGGACTTTTAGGGTACGCTGAACACTAGTCCAACTCATTACTAAGTCTACTCCCAACTTAATATTCATGAAGCTAAAATGGAATAAATATTGAATAGCTCAAACGGGCATGTTAACTCAGAATACAACATTTATATAATGAGAATATAAAATTCGAAATTTGAAGCATAAATTTCTATCTGACTGGCCTAGTAAGTATAATCATGAACTAGGATAAATTTAGACAAGCTAGGGTTTTGAGTTCTATGCAAGGAACTATACTACTTTATCAAGAAATATGTTATTTAGATAATAGGAAGCATAATCACAATAAATCTTGAAAATCTAGAAACGTCCCTAAGTCTGCACAATTTATGAGAAACTGAAGAACTAACTGAATTCTAGGGACCTAATAGGTGAAAGGAACACACTAGTGAAATCCTACATACCTGGTGAAGAAATCTACAGAGAAATCCTTTGGATTTCGGGGATGAACTTCAAAGAACGTCTTTGTTTGTTCTTGGGAGAGCTGGTCGCCTTTTTTTTCTTCTTCTTTTCACTCTAAGTTGTGTGATTCTTTGGAGCATGAGGGTTCTGGGTAGGTTCTAACTAGATTATTAGGCTTAAACCGAGTAAAATGACGTAATTTAGGCATCCAACGACGTAGTTTAAGTGCCCAACGCATAGGGGATAAGACTAATGCGACCCTGACTTAAATTCTGCCGAAGTGGCTTCAAGGCAAGCTTAACGGGTCGTCATGATGACCAAGGCCCGTCTAGTAGCTCATGAAGATGCCCTGCCCAATAGGCCTTCACTAAAATAGGCATAACTTTTTACTTCGAGCTTTGATTTTAACAAACTCGATGGCATTGGACAAAGAACTCAATTATCTTTAATTTGAAAGGTCATGATCCACTTATTTTATTTTTTTCTAAAAGATATGACCGTTTAAAGTTGAACCAAAACTTGAAGGCTGAAGTACCCCATTCACGGTCCACTTCACGAAACGTGTGAAGTACCACGGGACGTAGAGACAACCGTGGTTCCTCATAGAAACTAGGGTGGTTCTAGGATGACTTCCAAGGGCCACTTAACGGCTCGTGTGGGGTTCCACGGACTATCTAGTTGTCTGTGGTTCCTCACAGTGGCCTTGGGTGGCTCCTGGTCACTTTGATGGGCAACCTAACAGCCCGTGTGGAGTTCCAAGGCATGTGAAGGGGTTCATGGTCCTTCACATTTTGTGAAGTATGAACCACTGTTGGGGTGACGAGTCGTGGTCCTGTACATGGCTCGTGGACCCCTCCGTGGTTAGCCTTTTTTTTCCTCATGTACAGTCCTAGTTAGATTTCTACGATGTTACATGTTTCTTGCATAGAATAGCATCTAGACCTTACCCTGTTTGTATTGTGACAACTTGACTTGCATGAACATGATTTAGGCATTTCCTTGTATAGCCTATTCAATTCTATGTTTATGCTTCATTGACATTATCCCTAGTGAAGCCCATTTTGAGCCTTGTAGCATGTTTCTTTGTTAGCCACATGATAATGATAATCCATTTTTTGATACTCTCTCAATTTGATCCCAAATAATGTTTTGTAATGAATTATGTAGTGAAGAAAGTGTTGAATCAGAAACAGTGTGACTAAAAAGGGAAAAGGTGAGTGTAGTAAAGGAGAGAAATGGTGAAAAGCACTCATAAATTAAATTTCAAAGTGCTTGTTGCATATGGAAAAAAAAGAGTGAGGATATAGTAAGATAAATAAAGTGATATGTTAGCAAGAGTACCAAAGGGCGGAAAACAAAAGATAAAAAAGGAAGTTCTAAGGGTGTGAGCAAAGGAGAGAAGTAAGGGTAAAAGAGGGAAAAATTGGTTAAGTGTCATGTTGTGAAACAAGTGCATTATGTTGGTGTAACATCTCCCTAATTAAAAGAACTAGAAAGAGTTAGAATTGGGAATAGTCATTTTACGAAAGAATGAAAAATCTCCAAAATTTGTTAAGTTATGTTAAGTTTGGGTTTTTGGTCAACTTTAAATGACCATAAATCCTAGCTCAGTATGGGTTAGGTGTGTTTCCAGATATCGTAGGAATTATGTTGGAATAATCTTTCCAACACCGCTGAGTTTGCGTGTTTCCAAGTTCGTATGAGTGAGATATGCCCATTTGAAGTTGGGTTGTTCAAATAAGGAAAGTCTACACCAGATTTTGGAAGGGTATTTTGGTCTTTACCATACCCAATTAAATTAATTCGTGTTCGGTAATTACTTAGGGGTCTAAACTGAACTTGGTCAATTTACGCTTTTGAAAAACTAAGTTAGGGTTTTAGAGAAGAGAAAAGAAGAAGAGTAAAGAGGAGAAGAAGCAAGAATCGTCAAATTCTCGAAGCTAAGATTGTGGATTTCGTCAAGGGGTGATCCCTACGAGGTATGTGAGGCTTTCATAACGTTGGCTTCGTTCTCCCATGTGCCAAACATGTTTATTTCAGCGTGGATTCATCCTAAAAGGGTTGAAAGTTTGATGTTCCTGATATGTATTCTTGAATTTGATGTCGTTCTTGAATTGGGCTGAGATTGAGAAGTTTCTGAGATCATTACGTCGAATTATAGAGTTGGTTTGAGTTAGGTTCTTAGGTACATTTGTTGGGTATCTGAATCTAAAAAGAATTTGGGAAAAAGAACCGAGTTTTGGCGATTTGGGGCTGGAAAACGAAAAAGGAAAATGTCGGGCGAAACTGGGTACCAGGTCCGCATCGCAGACCTGTTCCTCAGATTGGGAAAAAAATTTCATCGCTTCGTGGAGCGGTCACGGACCGTTCTGCCTCAATAATTATTTTCGCGACTAAAAATTTAAATACATCTCCGCATCGCGGACTAGTTTCCAGACAGTGATTTCTTGATCTTTTCTCATGTTTAACTATCTAAAAACACTCTGAAACATCACGAGATCTTTCCTATCACAAATCACAATCCTTGAATCCATAATTCAATTCAAGGAAAGTTAAGAGTCAAGTTAAGAGAAATTCATAAAGTTTTCCAAAATTCTTTTACAAACGTTTTAACTTTGTTTTAAGAATTATGCTTTGAGTTGAGTAAAGAGTAAGAGCAAAGTTCATTTCTTAAAAGATTATACGGGAACTAAGTATTCCCAATAACTAAAAATTTTGTCACATTTGAGAAAGATAGGGAACATCGATTCCCAGAGAGCTTTTAATGTAAGTTTTGAGTAATTATCTCAAACCAAAGAAAGAAGTTTTGTTCTAAGAACATATGAGCTAAGTATATTTTTGGGAGTAGTATTGAGCACCGATATGGGGATGTGAGTTCATAATAACTCAAGTATCTATAAACCATGTAGTCATCATAGGTAGTAAAGGATCATACTTTTTAGATGGCTCCTTACGTGATTTTTAGCATAGACTAGTGGATCTACTTACTTAAGGCGTTTCTATATGACGACAAAGTGTAGGACAGTTCTGGCAGCGTGGGCAAGACGTTGTATCACCACTTAGGCTCAAAGTGGTGGTTGTCGGTTAGAGAAACTCTCACATAAACTATATTACTTTATTATATGAGTAGAGTTGAGTTTATTATTGCATTTCTTTAACGAACTGAGTTGCTTTCTACTATTTTAAAAAGCTTTCTTTGTATTTCATGTGTTTTATTGCTTTATATTGAGTTAAGTTATTCATGAGTTGAGTAAAGCCAAAGTAAGTGTTTCTTTTAGATTCCTTTCAAGCTTATGTTATGTTTAGTTTCCCCTCACATACTCGTACATTCAATGTATTGATGCCATTTGGCCTGCATCATTTTATGATGCAGACACATGTAACCAGGATCATCATCCAGCGCCTCATTGATCCAGTTGAGCACTTAGAGTCTGTTGGTGAGCCTCTTAGCTTTCCGGAGGGCTCCTTTTTTTACATTGTTTTCTAGTATTTCAGTTGTTAGGATGATCGGGGGTCTTGTCCCGACATCCCTCTTTGTTTTAGTGGCTTCATAGACGGATAGTTATAGTTCTTTAGGCTTATTCATTTCAGTTGTATACGTTTAAGACTTGAGTTGCCATTTTGTCTAAGTTATTATATCTTAAGTTATTGCATGAGTTATATTTCTTATGTTTAAGTCTTCCGCTGAGTAAGTAGGCTAGGCCAAGGGTTCGCTTGGGGCCAGGAATGGTTCTCGAGTGCCAGTCCCACCCAGGGTGTAGGCTCGGGGCGTGACAAACTTTGTATCAGAGCACAGATTTCAAGTGTCCTAGGGAGTCTATGAAGTCATGTCTGTAGAGTTCTAGTTATCGGTGTGAAGCATGCCACATCTATAATTAAGAGGCTGCAGCACTTAGGAAATTATCTCACATTTTTCACACTCATCTCGTGCAATAGAGTTCATCTCTAAAAAGTTTCTTTCTAATTTGTGCTTGCGCGTGTTTTTCAATTAACCATGCCTCCATGAAGAGTTGTAAGAGGTCGTCCTACTAGGCATAATGTTGAAGAACACTGGGTACCCAATGCACCTGAAGTGCAACCCCAAAGAGAAGTTACTAATGCTGAGTTTAGAGAAGCGATAAGGATGCTAAGTCAAGCAATGACTAACTAGGTTGGGAAAAAAGGAAGGGCTTGAAAAGAAGAGGCTGACACTTCGAGGATCCGTGAGTTCTTGAGGATGAATCATCCAAGTTTCACTGGTTCAAGCACTACTGAGGATCCAAAGAACTTTATTGAGGAACAGAAAAAAGGTATTTGATGATATGAACGTTGCCGATACTGAGCGAGTAGAGCTAGTTGCATATCAATTGAAGGATGTTGCTAGGACTTGGTTTGACCAGTGGAAGAAGGGTAGAGCTGAGGGAGCACCACCTGCGAGTTGGGCATGTTTTGAGGAGGCCTTCTTAGGGAGTTTCTTTCCCCGAGAATTGAGAGAGGCCAAGGTACAAGAGTTTCTTACCCTTAAGCAAGAATCCTTAACTGTTCATGAGTATGGGTTAAAGTTCACCCAACTATCCCGTTATGCTCCGGAGATGGTTGTGGATATGAGGAGTAGAATGAGTTTGTTTGTTGCTGGGTTGTCCCGTCTGTCAAGCAAAGAGGGCAGGGCAGCGATGCTTATTTGGGACATGGATATATCGAGGTTAATGGTCTATGTGCAGCAAGTTGAGGAGGAAAAGCTAAGGGATAGGGAGGAATTCGGAAACAAGAAGGCTAAGATGTCCGGGAATGAGTCCGAGCAGCAAAGAAATAATGTGAACCAATTTTCTTCCCAAAAAAAGCAAAAAGGCACCTATTCCCTCATCTTCTAGTGCACCTGTACCTAGAAACAAAGGTGAGTACAATAGTTAGAATTCACAGCATTTCAAAGCTAGACCCGCACAACCTCAGGGTAGTGTGGTGCAAGGAGGTAACTAGGCTCTTGCATGTGCTAAGTGTGTTAGAACCCACCCAGGTAAATGTCGCGATGGTTCCACAGGTTGTTTCAAGTGTGGACAAGAGGGTCACTTCATGAAAGAGTCCCCTAAGAATCGGCAAGGTAATGGGCATCAGGGCAATAAAGCCCAATTTTCACCAGTTGCTCCACCAGACAGGGCTGCTTCTAGAGGAGCTACTTCCGGTACTGGTGGACGAGCAAACCACCTTTATATGATCACTAGTCGCCAAGAGAAAGAGAACTCTCCAAATGTTGTCACTGGTATGATCAAAGACTTTACTCTTGATATTTATGCTTTGCTAGACCCAGAAGCAAGTTTATCTTTTGTAACCCCTTATGTGTTTCTACACCTATTGGGGAGTCTATTCTAGCTGAGAGAATTTATCGTGATAATGTCATTTCCATCAATCACAAAGACACCATGGCTGATTTAGTCAAATTAGACATGGTAGATTTTGTTGTCATTCTTGGTATGGATTTTCTTCATGTCTGTTATGCCTCAGTTGATTGTAGGACTCGAGTTGTCAAGTTTCAGTTTCCAAATGAGCCAATCTTAGAGTGGAAAAGTAGTTCAGTAGTGCCGCACGGTCGTTTTATTTTGTACCTTAAGGAAAGAAAGTTCGTTTCCAAGGGGTGTGTCTATCACTTAGTCTGAGTTAATAATTCTAGTGTTGATATACCTCATATTCAGTCAGTCTCAGTAGTAAAAAAGTGCCCAGAAGTTTTTCCTAATGATCTTTCCGGAGTCCCTCCTGAGAGAAAAATAGACTTAGGTAGAGACATTCTTCCAGATACTCGTCCTATATCTATTCCGCCATATAGAATGGCACCAACAGAGTTGAAAGAGCTAAAAGAACAGTTGAAAGATCTCCTTGATAAGGACTTTATTCGACCAAGTGTCTCACCTTGGGGCGCTCCGGTCTTATTTGTGAGAAAGAAAGATGGTTCCCTTAGATTGTGTATAGATTATCGCCAGTTGAACAAGGTTACGATCAAGAACAAATATCCTCTTCCGAGAATTGATGATATTTTTTATCAGCTTTAGGGAGCTACTTGTTTCTCTAAGATAGACCTCCTATCAGGCTACCATCAATTGAGGGTAAGGGAATGTGATATTCCAAAGACAGCTTTCAGAACCTGTTATGGTCATTATGAGTTTTTGGTCATGTCCTTTGGTTTAACCAATGCGCCTGCAACATTCATTGACCTTATGAATAGAGTATTCAAACCTTATTTAGATATGTTTGTTATCGTCGTCATTGATGACATACTAATCTATTCGAGGAATGTAGAAGATCATGCTAGCCATCTCAGAATAGTTCTCCAGATTCTAAAAGATAGAGAGTTGTATGGTAAGTTCTCAAAATGTTAGTTTTGGATTGAGTCTGTGGCATTGTTAGGCCACATTGTGTCTGGAGAGGTAACTAAAGTTGATACTCAGAAAATAGAAGCAGTGCAAAATTTTCCTAGACCCACGTTTCCAACTGATATTAGGAGATTCTTGGGTTTGGCTAGCTATTACACAAGGTTCGTAGAGGGGTTCTTATCTATTTCATCCCATTTGACCAAGTTAACTCAGAACACAGTTAAGTTTCAATGGTCTGAAGCTTATGAGAAAAGCTTTCAAGAATTGAAAATGAGGTTGACTATTGCCCCAGTGTTAACCTTACTAGAAGGTACACAAGAATTTGGTATATATTGTGATGTGTCTAGAGTTGGTTTGGGTTGTGTATTAATGCAGAATTGCAAAGTTATAGATTATGCCTCCAGACAGTTGAAGGTTCATGAGAAGAATTACCCAACCCATGATCTAGAGTTGGTTCCCGTAGGTTTTGTTTTGAAAATGTGGCACCATTATCTTTATGGTGTTCATGTGGATGTGTTCACCGATCAAAAGAGCCTTCAATATGTGTTTACTCAGAAAGAACTTAATCTCAGACAAAGGAAGTGGTTGGAATTACTCAAGAATTATGATATGAGTATTCTTTATCATCCAAGTAGGGCTAATGTTGTTGATGATGCCTTGAGCAGGTTGTCTATGGGTAGTACCGCCCATTTTAAAGAAGATAAGAAAGAGCTAGCAAGAGATGTGCATAGACTTGCACGCTTGGGAGTTCGACGAATGGATTCAACAGAAAGAGGAGTAGTGGTGATGAATGGGAATGAATCATCATTAGTATCAAAAGTAAAAGAGAAGCAAGACCAAGACCCTATTTAGCTTGAATTAAAGGCAAATGTTCATAAGCAAAAAGTAATGGCTTTTGAACAAGGGGGAGATGGTGTATTGAGGTATCAAGGTTGATTGTGTGTACCAAGGGTGGATGCACTCCAAGAGAGGATCATGGAGGAAACTCATAGCTCTAGATATTCCATTCATCTGTGTTCCACAAAGATGTATCGCAATTTGAGAGAGCTTTATTGGTGGAATAGTATGAAGAAGGGCATTGCAGAGTTTGTTTCTAAGTGTCTAAATTGCCAACAAGTCAAAGTAGAACACCAAAGGCCCAGTGGTTTGGCTCAGAATATAGAGATCCCAGAATGGAAGTGGGAAAGGATTAACATGGACTTCATCACAGGTTTGCCAAGGTCT
Organism: Solanum acaule; assembly: GCA_036250505.1. Classification (NCBI taxonomy): domain Eukaryota; kingdom Viridiplantae; phylum Streptophyta; class Magnoliopsida; order Solanales; family Solanaceae; genus Solanum; species Solanum acaule. Next base: position 12,763 of record JAJOOR010021147.1, on the reverse strand, counting down.
CGCATGCAACATGATTCTATTTGGGTGATTGTCGATAGAATGACAAAGTCAACCCACTTTTTGCCGGTAAAGACTACCCATTCAACAAAAGATTATGCTAAGTTGTATATTCAAGAGGTCGTCAGACTCCACGGGGTTTCGGTCTCCATTATTTCAGACAGATGCACACAATTTACTGCACAATTTTGGAAGTCATTCAAAAAAGGCTTGGGTTCAAAGGTGAACTTAAGTATTGCCTTTCATCCTCAGACAGACGAGAAAGCAGAGCACACTATTCAGACCTTAGAGGATATGTTGAGGGCTTGTGTGATTGATTTCAAGGGTAATTGGAATGATCACTTACCTCTCATCGAATTTGCTTACAACAATAGTTACCACTCTATCATTTAAATTGCTCCTTATGAAGCTCTTTATGGGAGGAGATGCAGATGTCCTATTGGATGGTTTGAAGTTGGTGAAGCAGGGTTGATAGGACCAAATTTAGTTCATCAAGCTGTTGAAAATGGTGCAGAGTCGTCAGAAATCCTACACTGATGTTAGGAGAAGGGAGTTAGAGTTTGAAGTATATGATTGGGTATACTTGAAAGTTTCATTCATGAAGGGTGTTATGAGATTTGGTAAGAAGGGGAAGCTTAGTCCCCGGTATATTGACCCTTACAAAATATCAAAAATGGTTGGTAATGTAGCTTATGAGTTGGATCTACCACAAAGGTTAGCAGTGGTTCATCCAGTATTTCACATCTCCATGTTGAAGAAGTGCTTGGGTGATCCTTCATTGATCATATCAATTAAAGATATTGGAATCAAGGATAGCTTATCTTATGAGGAGATTCCTGTTCAGATTCTAGATCGCCAAGTTCGGAAGTTGAGGACTAAGAAGGTAGCATCAGTCAAAGTTCTTTGGAGGAACCAATTTGTTGAGGAAGCTACTTGGGAAGCTGAGGAAGATATGAAGAAGAGATATCCACATCTCTTTGAGACCGGAGAAATACCAGATCAAGGTACTGATTCTCTTCTTAGTACTCTTTAATGTATAAGTTGGCATGTTATATTTGCATTGCTTGTTGGATGTTTGAGCTGAATGTTAGATGTTACACCCTTAGCCTAGTAAGAGTAATCTCATTCGAGGATGAATGTTCCCAAAGGGGAGATATTGTAACATCTCGCTAATTGAAAGAACTAGAAAGAGTTAGAATTGGGAATAGTCATTTTACGAAAGAATGAAAAATCTCCAAAATTTGTTAAGTTATGTTAAGTTTGGGTTTTTGGTCAACTTTAAATGACCATAAATCCTAGCTCAGGATGGGTTAGGTGTGTTTCCAGATATCGTAGGAATTATGTTGGAAATAATCTTTCCAACACCGCTGAGTTTGCGTGTTTCCAAGTTCGTATGAGTGAGATATGCCCATTTGAAGTTGGGCTGTTCAAATAAGGAAAGTCTACACCAGATTTTGGAAGGATATTTTGGTCTTTACCATACCCAATTAAATTAATTCGTTTTTGGTAATTACTTAGGGGTCTAAACTGAACTTGGTCAATTTACGCTTTTGAAAAACTGAGTTAGGGTTTTAGAGAAGAGAAAAGAAGAAGAGTAAAGAGGAGAAGAAGCAAGAATCGTCAAATTCTCGAAGCTAATATTGTGGATTTCGTCAAGGGGTGATCCCTACGAGGAATGTGAGGCTTTCATAACGTTGGGTTTGTTCACCCACATGCCAACCATATTTATTTCAGCGTGGATTCTTCCTAAAAGGGTTGAAAGTTTGATGTTCTTGATATGTATTCTTGAATTTGATGTCGTTCTTGAATTGGGTTGAGATTGAGAAGTTTCTGAGACCATTACGTCGAATTATAGAGTTGTTTTGAGTTAGGTTCTTAGGTACATTTGCTGGGTATCTTAATCTAAAAAGATTTTGGGAAAAAGAACCGAGTTTAGGCGAAATGGGGCTGGAAAACGAAAAAGGAAAAAGTCGGGTGAAACTGGGTACCAGGTCCGCGTCGCGGACCTGTTCCTCAGATTGGGAAAAAACTTCCTCGCATCGCGGAGTGGTCACTGACCGTTCTGCCTCAATAATTATTTTTGCGACCAAAAAATTAAATACATCTCCGCGTCACGGACTAGTTTCCAGACATTGATTTCTTAATCTTTTCTCATATTTAACTATCTAAAAACACTTCTAAACATCATGAGATCATTCCTATCACAAATCACAATCCTTGATCCATAATTCAATTCAAGGAAAGTTAAGTGTCAAGTTAAGAGAAATTCATAAAGTTTTCCAAAAGTCTTTTACAAACATTTTAACTTTGTTTTAAGATTTAAGCTTTAAGTGAGTAAAGAGTAATAGCAAAGTTCATTTCTTCAAAGATTATATGGGAACTAAGTATTCCCAAGAGTTAAAAATGTTTTCACATTTGAGCAAGAAAGGGAACATCAATTCCAAGAGAACTTTTAAGCTAAGTTTTGGGTAATTATCTCAAACCAAAGAAAAAAGTTTTTTTCTAAGAACATATGAGCTAAGTATATTTTTGATAGTAGTATTGAACACCGATATGGGGATGCGAGTTCATAATAACTCAAGTCTCCATAAACTATGTAGCCATCATGGGTAGTAAAGGATCATACTCTTTAGATGACTCCTTAAGTGCTTTTTAGCATATAGTGGATCCACTTAGTTAAGGCGTTCTATATGATGACAAAGTATAGGACAGTTCTGGCATATCGGTTACACTAAGAACATCCCATAATGAACCAAATTATGATGAAAGATGCTAATGTTCAAGTCAATCTAATGATTGAATGCTTTTTTATTTCTTTCCATGTCAAATTTAATCTCCTCTATTTTTTGGGTAACTAATCCTTGTATTAATCACCAAGTGACTTTAATTACATAATCATAACCAAACAACACACCATGTGTTATCTCAAAAGTAAAACAAAAAGGACTAATGTCCAAGCATACTAAGTCTATGGCTACCAAATAATTAAAATGATCAAAAGACTAAGCGATGCAATTCATACATCTTCAAATTGAATTGAATGTATATCTATAGGGTATTATGTATACATAATTGACATTATGTTTACAAATTTGATTATACGTATCAAAATATTTTTTACGAGAGTAATACATCTATTAGAAGTACATATCAACAATTGTGCAATATACTTATATATACTAATAATGCATACAAATAAAATATAAGTAATGTATACATGTTTCATTTATCATGTAACAATCAACGTATACAGTAAATTTTGAACCAAATAAAACAGTAAGAATTACGCAAATCTCATAGTGTTAAGAGTTAATTATATCCTATTCCTACTCTTTTCCAAATTAAACTCCTTAAAACTTAAGTATTTTGGATAAATCACTCAACGTCCTAATACATCAAGTCTAGGTACATTATCTTTTGTTGATACAAAACATAATTGTTTCGATACATTGCGTTTCGATACATAGCGTCAGAGTGATGTATCCTAGAAAAAAAGAGAGAGAGTGAGGAAAATAGAGGTTTTTTGTAATTTTTTCAAATGGTAGGGAATTTGAGAGAATATGGTAAAATAAGTTGTGTATTTAGACAATTTTTTCTTTAAAGAAAAAATTATAAAAATTCCTATTTTTCATATCTCTCTCTTATTCTCGGATACATCACTCTTACGTGATGTATTGGGACGTGGTGTAACGAGACATGATGTATCGAGACATGTGTGTCTTGTATCAACAAAGGTAATGTATCAGAATGTTGAGCGATGTATTTGGTCAAGTGTATCTTGTATCAATAATGGTAATGTATCGAGATGGAATGTATTGGCATGTTGAGTGTTGTATCCGAAATCCTTAAATTTTAAAGAATTTTTGTAATTTGAAAAAGAGTAAGGATAAGATGTAATTACCTAATATCGTGGAATTTATGTAATTTTTACTTTTATTTAGCACTTCTACCTAGGGGTGTTCACGGGTCAGTATGGATCGGTTATTGAACAAACTCAAAATCAAACCAACTTAATCGGTTTTAAAATTATTAAAGCCAAACCAAACTAAATATAATATATATTTATCGGTTCGGTTATTCGATTGTTAACAATAGACAAAAATAAAAGAAACAATTCATTCAAAATGTGGAAAAAGTGATTACAATCAATTCAAAACAAAAATAGTTAAAATGACTGACATAACATAACATAACATAACTTTCAATCATTGAATTTACTATGAATAAAACTTTAAAATTCATTATTTTGGCCTAGAAGGAAGAGACAGTGACGTTTTCAATCTCATAAATAATTATCGTAGACACTCATATATATAAAATCAATAAGATAAATATCCTCACCTTGGGCATTTTTGCTTTCATAAGTAAATTATGAATAAATTTTGATGAAAACACATATAAGATCTTTAAAACTGTTTATAAAAATAATTTATTATGTATGTATGATAATTAAAATATATGTATATAATTTGTTGGTTCGGTTCGGTTCAGTTATTTCTTCGGGTTTTTTGAACAAAACCATAGTCAACTTAGGGGTGTTCCGGTTTGGATAAAAACCGATCCAAACCAAAAAAATTAAACCAAACCAATTTTATTTGGGTTAGTTGTGGTTTGGTTTTAGATTTTTGAAACCCGATATAATTTGGATTGGTTATGGTTTTGTTCGGAAAAAACCCGAAGAAATAACCAAACCAAACTGACTAATTATATACATATATTTTATTATTATACATACATAGTATATTATTTTTATAAACAATTTTAAACATCTTATATGTGTTTCAATCAAAATTTAAATATAATTTATTTATGAAAGCAAAAATTTCAAAGTGAGAATATTTATCTTATTGGTTTCACATATATGAGTGTCTATGACAATTCTTTATGAGATTGAAAACGTCACTGTATCTTCCTTCTAGGCCAAAATAATGAATTTTTGAAGTTTTATACATGGTAAATTCAATAATTGAAAGTTATGTAATGTCAATCATTCTAACTATTTTCGTTTTGAATTAATTGTTGTTAGTTTTTTCACGTTTTGAATGAATTGTTTCTTTCATTTTGTCTATGGTTAATAACCAAACCAAACCGAATCAAACTGATAACAACAAAACTGATATATATATATATATTATATTCGGTTTGGTTTTGATAATTTTAAAGCCAATTAAGTTGGTTTGCTTTTGATTTTGACCAGTAACTGATCCAAATCAACCCGTGAACACCAAATGTGTGTTTCACGTTTGTAAAAGAGGGATTTTAGGTTTTTAAATTCTCTATGAGTTCCTATAACAGGAATAGACCACTGCTGAATTTTCACGGAAATAGCAAATCATTTTATAGTCATTAGTCAAAGGGTTTAATCCTAACACGAACACATGGCTATTATTGATCATGGGTGGAGGGAGATGGAGGGATCTCACCTCTCTAGTCGTAGGATTCCACAATGCACAAGAAACCACATAATCAATTACTCTGATCATAAAAAATAGGTTGTGCACAGAACCTAAAAGGTACATCATGCATCTGAACGTTTAGGGATTTTCTTCAGAAATCAAAGTTAGGGAACAAGAGTCATGAATATTAAGAAGGTTACCAGTATTATAAGGCAAGAGTTGTGGGGGGCTACAATTCTTCAAGTGTTTTGAACGAATTCAGGGGTTTTGATAAGAATGTACCTGTTCTTGTAGACAAATTTGGATCGCAGCAATGACTTAACACGACTCCTCAATAAAATCTCCTTCCCTACATCTTAAGGGAAACTAGCTACACAATCATCCAATTTTAGGTTTCAACAGAAGCAATTTGCTTCCTTAAATAGACAAGGAGAAAATTCCCCCATTCTTATCCTTCATTTTTGTTACCATGATTCATTTTATCACCCTTAATTTTTTTTCTAAATTTAGACATGGAAATCCAAATACTACTTCCCTTTTTTATCATATTAAATTTTGTTGTAAATTTAAACATGGAAATCCAAATACTACTTCCCTTCATTATCATATTAAATTTTGTTCTAAATTTAGACAAGGAAATCCAAATACTACGTTCCTTCTTTGTCATATTAAATTTTGTTCTAAATTTAATCATGGAAATCCAAATATTACTTTCCTTCATTTGTCATATTAAATTTTGTTCTAAATTTAATCATGGAAATCCAAATACTCCTTTCCTTCTTTCTCATATTAAATTTGGGTGAAAATCATTTACACCCCTGAACATTGGTTTAAAAATCTAACTCCTTCCTCAACTTTAAAAAAATATTGTTTCTCCCCCCTCCCCTCTTTATCCTATGCAAAGACTATTCTACCCGTGTCATTTTTAATCCATCATCTATATAACACTTTTTCTTATATTATATATGTATTGTTTTATTTTTAAACCTTTGTATTTATAATTTTGTATTCAAGTTCATTAACATTCTAAGTAGAATATTCCTTTTATAAGCTTAAAGCAATATCTAATGATACTTTTTATGATTAATATTTTAATATTACATACATTTTAAGTTTGTATGAATGTATTATGTGCATACATATTTAAGTTTCACCTATCTCCTAGGCATATTACATTACCGTGCTCATTAGTTTGACTTCAGCAGACATTTATGCGTTCCTACTTATGAGTGTGCACAAGTAGACATTTAAACTTGTATAAAGTTAAACAAATAGACTCACACGTCCTACACATAATATGTGTCTTACATGACATAATACAAATCAGTTCAAGTGTATCCCATGCTAATATATCATGTAGAACGTTTGTGTCTATTTGTTCAACTTTATATAAGCTTGATTTCTACTTGTGCACACCCAAAGTTGGACGGTGTAGATGACAGTTCAAGCCAAGTTAAAAGGGAACATTTATTTAATTATGCATATCTCTTATATATTATCTATTATTTATGTAGATAAATAAATTTTGATTGTCATTAATGATTTTTAAATAATTATAATTTAAAACTTATTTACAATATAAATATAAATAGATAATTTTTAAGAAGTTGTTATGAAATATATTTATTTTTATCAATTAGTTTTCATTACTTGCATCAAAATATGTGATTCCATTTAAATTAGTAACACTTTTTTCTTCTGTTCATTTGTTTCATTAGAACAACATTAAATTATACTCAATCAGTAGTTTTTCCTTTTGATGATAAAATCGAAAGTAAAAATCTACTAAGGTCGACAAAGACAATGATTCCTCTTATGACTGATTTCCCTACACAAAACTGCATCTTTTTGCCATGCGACCTAGATCAATGTCCATTTCATTTCTATGATGTCTAGTATTGTTGGCTCCAGAAGTTCTAAGATATTGAGTACTTGCAATTAAATTCTAAGTATTGTTGAACAAACTCAGGGGGTTTTAGTAAGAGCGTACTAGTTCTTGCAAACACATTTGAATCGCAACAAAGATTTCACAGTCAATCTCACAAGAATCTCCCTTGCTAAATCTTCAAGGAAATTATCGCTTGCACCATAGTAGTTCAATCACGAAAACCCTAAACTAGTATATTGAAGGAGAAAAATGTGCATTTATAGTTTTTGGTGGGTTCAACCCCAGTACGGTTAAATAGTACTTAAAAGGAATAATGCAAAAAATATTAATTAATGAAACCTTAAAATTACCTATTATAACAGTAACATGCGTAGATGGTATCAAAATTGAAATAGCAAAGATAAGAAACAAACATTTGTATCGAATATTGATGGACTTGAACTAAAACTGCAGTGTTGGACGACTATATACTTTGCTTGGTGCAAGAGATGCAAAGAAGACATGTTTTGAGTTATTTGCACTTGCAACAATAATTTTCCCTATCTGTATTACTTTTGCAACACTTTCTTGTTGCTATATTTTCAATAGAACTCCTAATTGACAACTTAATTCTACAAAGTGCTCATCATGAAAATTGCAACACTCAAACCATCATAAATAGAGTAAAGGACACAAATTCAATTAAGTTAATCAAAGTGTTTAACAAGATTATATAACTCATAGCTTTAATTTGCAGCAAGCATCAAACTCACAGATCTTAAGACCTAGTGACGGAAATCAAAACAAGTAGGTTGGTTAAGAAAATGTGTTATATATCATCTGCTCAAGTAATTTTACATAGTTAATAAGATCAATTGCAAACATTTAATGCATACAATAGAACTCTAACACCCCAGATTCGAAGAACAAAAAAATTCCAGATTTTCAGAAGTTGCAGGTGCCATTGACGGAGGTCACCTATGGACCGTCAGTCGATTGACAGTCCTTCAATCAACTCCGTCGATGGGCCAGTCAACTTTCAGTTTCAGACCCCAGATTCCAGCCCTCTAAAGCCAAACAACGACTGACAGGACGGATCGTCAATTGACTCACAGCCCGTCAGTCAACTCTGTCATGGGCCAGTCAATTTTTAGTTTTAGAATTCAGATTTCATCCCTCTGACAGCCAACCAATGACTAATAGGACGGACCGTCAGTCGACTAACAACCCATCAGTCAGCTCCGTCGATGGGCCAGTCAACTTTTAGTTTTAGAATTCAAATTTCAGCCCTCTGACAGCCAACCAACGACTGACAGGACAGACCATCAGTCGACTCACGGCCCGTCAGTCAGCTCCGTAAATGGGCCAGTCAACTTTTAGTTTCAGAATTCAGATTTTATCCCTCTGACAGCCAACCGACGACTAACAGAATGGACCGTCAGTCGACTTCGTCGATGAGCCAGTCAACTTTTTAAGTCAGGGGTCGTTTGGTCTTTTCCTTATGCATTGGACCCCTAAACTACGTAGTTTTGGTCAGTTTTAGCCTAGAAACATAACTAAAACTTACCTAAGTCAAATCATTCATCAAAACTTAGAAAAATTAGAATGCAGAAGGAGAAAGTAGTCGACCAGCCCTAGTTCCAAAACGCAGCAAGGTTTTCATTAGTTCCAGCCCAAAATTGAAAGATTTCTCTGTGAATTTCATCACTAGGTATGTGGGATTTTACTAGTTGGTTCCTTTTACCCATTAGGTCCCTAGTTTTCAGTCAAAATCTTGTTTCCCTTAATGTTATCTAGACCTAGGGTTTCTTGAATGTTAGAATTGTTGGGTTTTTTAGCTGTTAGAATTATCCAAATCCTATTATATCGTTATAGTACTGTTTTACCCAGATTCATGCATAAAATCAGAACCCTAGCTATGTAGTTCTTTTAGTTCATAAATTACACATGCTAGGTCAGTAAATTCAGTTATATATAAACATGCCTCAGATTTTGAATGCATTATCATCAGTATATTAATGTGCATTCTCAGTTTACATGTCAGTTTTGAGCTATCCAGTACTACAGTATTAAAATCATTGAATGTTAACTACTTAATCATATGGGAAGCTTAGTACCAAGTGGACTAGGGTCTGACACCCTCAAGTCCCAGAACTACGTGCCCCATAGGTTGTAAGTCCCCTCCATGGGCATCGTTTTAGTGATCACATCAACATGCCTCTATACCTTTGGCCGGGTATATTGGGTCCTCTCGATGGGGCATATACATCGGACTCCACATTTAGTTCATGTGGTTTTATGTCGGTTATTAGTAGCTCCCTTACAATTTAGTCAGATTCTATTGCATTGACCATGTTATCAGTATAGTTTATAAATCAGTCTCAGCATGTTATAAACTTGGTCATTGCATTCAGTATTTCATGTTCAATATTCTTAGTTTGTATCATTATTATCTTATGTCATTGCTCAGATTTACGCTTTGATTCAGTTATGTTATTGTTCAGTATTACTCTATCCTACATACTCAGTACCTTTCAAGTACTGATGCATACTCTGCGCTACATCTTCTCGTGATGTAAGTTCACGTCCTCAACAGTCAGATCACGCATAGATGGATTCCTAATATTCAGTTCAGCAACATCAGTGGTGAGTCCTCATTCTTAGAGGACTAGTGACATGACTATTTTCTTGCTTTTAGTTTTAGTTTCAGAGTTGCTAGATCTAGTTGGGGCATGTCCCAGCATTTCTAGTTAGTAGAGGCTTTATTTCCGACATAGTTAGTTCAGCTTTAGTCTTGGAGTTTGACTTCTCATTTGTACTCAAACTCACAGTTTTCATATATATTCCTTTAGTATATGGGTATTCCCCATCATTTCATTTCAGATTTATTTTTATGATTTACCTTCCGCACAAGTTTTATTACCTCAGTTTATCTTTATTATGTTTATGATTATGCCAGCAGGGTTAGCTTGGGGTCACTCGTGATCTTAGGTCCCGTTTCCATATCCAGGCGGTATCCTCGGGGTGTGACAAACTTGGTATTAGAGTAGTAGGTTTAAGAGTCCTAGGATGTTTGAAAAGCCACACTAAGTAGAGTCATTTTCATGGGTGTGAAGTGCATTACATCTAATGAGACGGAGGCTTCGAAGTGAGTTAGGAAAACTTCAATTTTCTTTGTTACTCTTATCGTGCGTAAGGTATGATCTAATTCCTTGTGCTAATCCTTCGTTATGCACTTTAAGATCATGCCTCCTCGTAGAGCTTATGGAAGGAATTTTGTAAGATTTCACAAATTTAAACAACTAGGAAGGAGTTGAGAATTGGAAATAATCATTTTTGGAAAGAATTGAAAGCTGGAAAATTGTCTATGTAAGGAAAAATAAGTTTTTGGTCAACTTCAAATGGCCATAACTCCTAGCTCATGATGAGTTAGGTGTAGTTCCACATATGGTTGGATAGCCCTTGGAATGATCTTTCCTACGCCACTAAGTTTGTGCGATTACGAGTTTGTATGAGTAAGTTGTGCCCTTTGGAAGTTGGGTTGTTCGAATAAGGAAATGTCCAATCCGGATTTTTAAGGGGTATTTTAGTCTTTTCCTTACCCTATTATTTTAATCCGTTTTTAGGATTTTAATATGGGTCAAATCAGACTTTAGTCAGTTTTAGTCGATAGGAATTCACGCTAGGGCTTGGAGAACAAAGAAAAGAAGTAAGGAGAAGAGGAACAACAAGAATTCGCCAAGAACAATCGATTTTGGTTGTGGATTCGCCAAGGAATTGGTCTTCCAAGGTATGTGAGTCTTTTGTAGCGTTGGGTTCGTTCACCCACGCGCCAAACATATTTATTTAACTTAAATTCATCCTAAAAGGGTTTGAAAGTTGATGTTCTTGATAGGTATTCTTAAATTTGAATGTCGTTCTTGAATTTGGTTGAATTGAGGAGTTTCTGAGATCTTTACTTTAGAGTTGTTTTGAGTTAGGTTCTTGAGTACATATGTTGGGCATCTGAATCTAAAATGAATTTGAGAACAGTAGTTGAGTTTAGGCGGATTGGGGCTGGAAAATGAAGAAGGAAAAAGTCGGACATGGAACCTGTTCCTTCAGGGTGAAAATTTTCTCTTTGCATCGTGGAGAGGAAGCAGACTCCTCTGTCTCAAAATTAAATTTTGCGAGCTTTTATTCAAAAACATCTCCGCGTCGCGGACTTGTTCCAAGATGATGATTTTGTAACTTTTCTCATGTTCAGTTATCTAGAATCATTCCTAAACATCATGAGATCTTTCCAAACACAAATCATAATCCTTGAATCCATAATTCAATTCAAGGATCAATTAAGAGTCAAGTCAAGAAGTCAAGAGTCAAGTTAAGATAAATTCTTAAAGTTTCCATAGTCTTTTCCAAATGTTTAACTTTGTTTCAAGACTTAAAGTTCAAGTTGAATAAAGGGTAAATAGTAAAGCTTGAAGTTCATTTCTTCTAAAGTATATGGGGACTATGTATTCCCAAAGAGATTTAAAATGTTTTCACATTTAAATAAGAACAGAAACTGAGATTTCCAAAGAGCCTTTGGGGTAATATTCAGAAAAGAGTAATCGCTTTCTAAAAGAAGCAAGAGAGGAAACTTTGATTTCCAAGATAGCCTTTGAGCTAAGTTTTGAGCACTAATCTCAAATCACAGAAGAAGTATGCTTTAAAACATAAAGAGCTAATATAATATTTTTGGGAGTAGTATTGAGCACCGATATAGGGAAGAGTTAAAACAACTATCAGCCCCCATAAACCATGTAGTCGTCATTGGTAGAAGAGGGTCATACTTTTTAGATGAATCCTTTTCACATAGACTAGTGGATCCACTTAGTGAGTTAGCTTCATATACCCCCGACAAGGTATAGGATGGTCCTTGGCAGCGTGAGGTAAAGTGTTGTTTCATCACTATAGCTCTTAAGTGATGGTTGTTGGTTAGAGAAACTCCCACAACAGTAATTTCATGGTTCCTCAACGGGTTCTGCTTAGTATGAATAGGGGTATGAGACTTCATTCATGCATTGCACAAGTAGACTTTGATAGGAAGTATGATATGTCTTTTATGATATTATGATTTTGAGTTGACATCATCTTTTAAACAATTTTCTTTTTCTTTATATTGCACTTGTTTTAAACTTCTTTATAATGAAATGAGTTCAGTTAAGTATTGATGAATTGAGAAGAGCCAAGGTAAGTGTGTCTTTCAGAATCTTTTTCAAGTCTATGTTGTTTTAGCATTCCAACTTGCATACTCGTACATTCAATGTACTGATGCCAGTTGACCTGCATCATACTATGAAGTACACACAGGTAACCAGGATCAGCACTCAGTGCATCGTTGATCAAGTTGAGCACTCATAGTCAGTTGGTGAGCCTCATTGCTTTCTGGAGGATCCGTTTTCATTACTTTCTAGTATTAGTTCATTAGGATGTCGTGGGCCTGTCCTGACATCCATCTCAGTTGTTTTAGAGGCTTCAT
>JAJOOR010021146.1:0-31894 GCA_036250505.1 Solanum acaule | reverse complement strand
ACTCTTGTTCTATGATGTCATTTTGAAATGGTTTGCCCTTAGTCCCTATTTCCCGTTAATTAATGTTGAATGTACTTCCGCGACCGATGAATTGTGATGACAAGTTTGAGAGGCTTGTTTGGGGTTCCTTCGGGTTCCTCATTCGCCATGTCACGTCAAGGCCCTAGGCTTGGGTCGTGACAGGTCCAGCCCATATAGGTTGACTCATTAGCTATAGTACCCGGTTCGAGTCCGTGGTCCAACTTGCACGTGGTGCATTCCCAATTCCTTACTGAGCTTCAGTTTAGTCCTGATTACTCTCATCTGTAGGTTGAGGTTTTGGAGGTTGGAGATGTTCCAATGAAAGTCCAAGACGAAATGAGATCTTGGAATATAATTGGGAATGGTTCAGTTAACGTCCGAAAATTGGTAATATTGTGATAGACCTTCTAGCTCCATTATTTTACTTCAACTGCCGGTGCATCTGCCGGGCTTATAGAGGTCTGTGCAGGTGGTTTCTTTTATTGTGCACGAGCGTACCCGTCGGGGTTATGGGAGCTCGACGGAGTTAGTTAGATTCCTTGTCTTTGTTGCCTATACGCTCGTGTACATACCCACATTTACTACTCTTGTGCCCTTGATTGTGACCCTTTATTTACATTTCAGTTCACTTTTGCTTATCTTGCTCAGTCGTCCTGATGCCTACTGGGTACCTGTTGTTTTGGTACTCATACTACACTCTGCATCTATTTTCGTGATGCAGGTTCGAGTACTAGCTACCGACGTTGATTCGAGCCAGCTGCGGTCGTGATCGGAGGCAAGGGTGAGCACACAACGTCTTGGATTTGCCCGTCTCCTTCTATACTTACTTTTGCTTGTCTTTTACCTTTTTAGACAGCTTGTTTCGGTGGTCCACTTTTAAGACTTGTACTTTTGTTAGCAGCTCTGTACTTGTGACTTCTAGGTTTTGGGAGGAATTCATTTTGTGCATATATGTCTAGTCGCTTCCGCCCGTTCATTGCATGTTCTCGTTATATTTATTACTATTTTAGGTTGATTGGTTGGTTTTCTACCCTAACATCCCATTACTTCGAGTTTCGGGATATGGGTCGGCTTGCCTACTGGTGGGTCATATAGTAGGCACCATCAGGACCTGGGAAATTGGGTCTTGACATGACACAAGTGTCAAATATGGGGTTTTGGTTTCAACTATCAGCTACACAACAGAAAATAATGCGAATTATAAAGTAATGAGAGGGGTTCTTGGGATGTGATTGGATTATGCTCTAAGGTAGACAAATGGGTGATTACAATTAATAGTAGATAAATGTAAATTAGTGAATAAGCTATACTTCAGTGGGGATGAACTTTCTCTCTAATAATTAACCCCGAATAAAATTGGTTTCTCTCGAACACCAATAAACAACAATTAAGAACAGCCTTCGATTTAGTCCATTCATTCTCTCGGGCTGAATGTGTAGAAAAGGGCTTACGATTCACTCCCCTTGAGCTGAACCCATGACAACCCAATACCCACAGACCATCAATTTAGTAATCTTGGTTTTATGACTTCTCTCTCAAGCAAGCCAAACACACGAAGGTAGAGTTGCAATTGCAACTACAACCCTTTAAGTTTAACCACAATTAGTAATTGAAATCACTTTTAAACATCATTTAAACTATCAATTAGCAATACCCAACAGCTAAAGCAACCCATAATCACACCCCAAGAATTGGGGTTTTAACTAGATTACATAAAAAGATAGAAATCATTACCAAATTGTGTTTCCATTAACTGGGTAAGATTAATTTTGTCTTTACAAAGGTCAAAGTTGAAGAATATCAAAGACCCACTTTCAATTTCTCAAAAAATGGAATTCTTCAAATCTTCAAAGCTAAGGAAATATTGTCTCAATACTCTCAAAACATGAAAACTGATAAAAGCTTTTTAAAACCAAAAAGAATCCCTAAACTAAATATTCAAAAAGGTATTTATAGTCACCAAAAATATGCTACGAAGGGCCATTCGGTGCAATAAGTCGGGCTGCCGATCTACTCGACAATCCGCCCTTTGGTCAATTCCATCACCTTTTTTCTTTAGTACTCAGCATCCTCAAGAAATGTAACTTTCGGCGATCTAACACTGCATCGTCGAATAATTCGACGACTCACCGACTGCTCCTTTCTATCACCGACTTGATTTTCTCCTTTAGGGCTTGGCACACTGGAACTTTAGGTAGGGTCATGGCAATTCGGCGACTCGCCCAATGGTTTAGGTGATCATCAGGCCTCCATTTTTTTTTTCTTTCAGTTGCCTTGTTCCTTTTTGTTCATTGGTGTCCATGCTTTGTTCCTCAATCCAATTACCTAAAAATCAAGGATTTACATTAGCTATTGGCACAAAATATGAATTTGAGGACATTAAATCTATTAAAATAAAGCACTAAATGAGTCCAAATTGTGGACTCATCAACACCCCCAACTTAAACTTTTGCTTGTCCTCAAATAAACTCAAGTTTAGTAGCTCAAAAATGATGTCTCAAACAATGCTACACAAGATTCAATCATGAATGCACACAAAAAGACTCAACTTACTCATGCAAGGATCAATTGTGCACTCAATGATTCAAGTTGTGACTTTCCATTACCAACAATTCTCAAGCTCACAATACTTGCTTCAAATGCAAGTTCAAGCTCAACAAAGGTACTCAAATGCCCTCACATAAAGAATGATTCCATATTCAGACACAATTGTTCATCAATTTATAGCTTCGAAATCACAACAACACTCACACTCGCAAAGAGGAACATAATGCATGATTTCACCAATAGGTTTGCCCTTATTTTTCAATCAACAATTGTTTCAGCTCGCTCAAGATCAAAAAGGTGTTTTCAAGGCTTGTAACGGGGCTGAGTGCAAAGGTATGGTCTTTAGGCTCAATGGTTGAAATCGTCATGAAATGTGGTATGCAGAACACTTTCTTTCCTTTTCTTTATCATTCACATTCAATGATCAGGAGTCACCCCATTTATTCACTTTCCATGGAATCCAGACACCCTATCTTCTTTGCATTTTCACAACTTTATTCCACATCTTTTTTGTTCTTTTTCTTTTTTCATTCTTTTCTTCTTCTTCTCCTTTTTTTTATATGGAGGGGTTCCATTTTTTTCAAAATCATGGGTAAAGGGAACTTCTTTGCATATGTTTATTTACCTTCTGTTTTCACCAAACCCCCAAGTTGGGATGTTATCCATAAAAATCACCAATCTTAAAGGAGGATGGTCCATTAGGTCACTATTGCTACCAGATATGCTCCGATTCTCTGCTCAAAACAGCAACACAAAAACAACCAAACCAAAACTAAAAATTAATTAAGTTCAACTACGACTAACAAGAACAAAATTCAACTGAACTAAAAATTCTCAAGTAACACCACTATCCGGTAGCGGCGCCATTTTGATTTCACGTATCAAGACACTTCATCCAATTCTAAGTGCCAACTATCGTTAGTCAGTAATATAACTCAACTATATGAGTTGGGGTAGAATCCTACAGGGAGTGGTACGTACTTGAGAATCAAGAACGAATATGTTCTATTCAATCATAGGAATAGACATTTTCGAATAAAAGCATGATGCAAATTAAAGGTTGACACAAGTATCAAATATGGGGGTTTTGGTTTCAACTACCACCTACACAATAGCAAATAATACGAATTAACAAGTAATGATATACGATCCCAGTGTACCTCAATGCCCAAGAAAGACTGTAGTAAGCCAGGTTATTTAAGATAAATATTTTTCTTAAAGAGAGGTAATGACTTGTTGAAGGAGTGTTTCATTTTTCCCTGTCAGTATGATGTCATCCACATATATAAGGATATAAATAGTTGCGCCAAAATTATGTAGAACAAAAAGAGAATTATCAGACTGAGACATCATACTAGGCTTTCGGAGCTTGTCACAGGCCGTAGATAGCCTTTTGGAGTTGATATATTTAATCAAGAAGTGCTTGATTTTCATATCCAGGTGGTTTAGTCATATCCAAGTCTTCCCGAAGCTTCCCCCTGAAGAAAAGCATTATTGACATTGATTTGATGTCATGCCCAATTGTTCTGTACAACAAGGGTGAGGATAGTTTGAATTGTGGTGGGTTCCATATCATGACCTAAGTATACCCCCTAGACGTAACATGGAGTACTTGACCCCGATGAGGTCACATACAGGACCTTAGCATATCCTGAATATAAGATAAATAGGAAATACGGGAAAATTAAAAACTTTTACAATCAACGTCTTATTTCATAAAGCAAGTGGAAGTCTTACTAAAACCTTTGTCAGAAACCATCTATTTACGCTCATGAATAATAGTCTTTGGGGCGTAGCCCATACAAAGTCTAAAAACATAATGAAATGACATAAAGGTAAAGTGGATGTTGTCCTCGAAGCTATGAGGACTCACCAAGATGTTTAATTCTTCTAAATCCTTGAAACCTAGCCTCCAAAGCAACTCAAATCTCCAAGACCCTACATTTGGTTAGAATGTAGGCAATATGCGTTAGTACAAAATGTACCAAGTATGAAAGCTAGCACAACATCATAAGAGCATCTCAAATGGTTAGTTAACATAAAACATAAGCATAAGAGATAATAACATAGTCATAACATAATCATCATAGTCATAGCATGGTCTCCAACTTAAGCTTCATATGAACACAAGTCAACATAAAACATATTTAATGAGCGTAGGAGATAAGTCATAATCATATAAGCATACTATACATTTAGTCATCCTTACCATAATAGCACCATTCTCAAGTAACCTCAAAAGCATACAAGTGCAAAGCAAGAATAGCATCTCATAATACCACCCAAGCTAAGTATCCATTTCCGATCATCTTAATCATAGTCTATATACATGGTCAAATCTTAAGCTTCTCTTTGTCGTAAGGGTATCATACTTCTAAGTAACCTCAAAGCACACTTGTGCAATGCATGAAAGGCACCCCATACTACCCTTAACACTAAGCATAACCTTGAAGTCATCCTATTCATATTCACCCTCTTTTGTTCTTACTTTTTAGCTTACTTCATAAAGACAAGGGAACTACCACCTTAGTCAATCATATCTTGGAAGGCAACTTATGGCAACAACCCAAGCTAAGTCATACTACATAAGAGAACCCTCCACAACTAGCCCCAAGTCATACTTGTGCCATGTATGGATAGCATCCCATACTACTACCCACACTAAGTACTTCTTTAGACTATTATGAATGTTCACTAGTTAGAGATTAATCCCTCTATTCTATTTACCTCTTCAATGCTACCAAGGAATAACCCCCTAATAGGCTAGACCATGCTATCATCTTACTAACATAACTAGGTTAAAGCTGAGCTAACCACCTTGGAAGACACACTAACATGCAAGTCCAAGCTATTCTAGGAAAGGTACAAATGTCGTATCTTAGATACCATGAAGTAGTTCTAGACCAACTAAAGTCATGATACCCTTACAAGTATACTACGATACAAATGCAAGCTATCCATAGGGGAGTATGGTCCCCAATCCTAAGCTATCATTAGGAGAGTATGAGTCCTCAATCCCAAGCTACCATGACTAACCTAACTCAAGCTACCCTTGACATGCATCTTCAATGCAAGGTCAAGCTACCCTTAGGAGAGTGTGGATCCTCAATCCTAAGCTACCCTTAGGAGAGTAGAAATCCTCTATCCCAAAGCTACCATGAAATGGTCTTGGCCAAACCAAGTGATGCTACCATGAAAGCATCCTATCAATGCTAGTTCAAGCTACACATAGGAGAGTATAAATCCTCAATCCTAGGATACCATGACTAACTCATGCTACCCTTGACATGTACCCTACAATGCTAAGCCAAGCTATCCTTAGGAGAGTGTAAATCATCAATCCCAAGCTATCATATCATGGTCTTGTCTTACCAAGTCAAACTACACAAAAAGGGATCATATATCACAACTTCAAGCTATTATAATCCAACATACTTTGATTCATTTTAGGTTATTAACTCAACCTAGCATCCTTCTATGTGAGAGAACTTGAATCCCCCAGTATATTCATGTCAAAGTGTATAAAAGAAAGATAATACACCACAAGATCACATCATATTGACATTACCCCCAAAACCCTAAAAATGATGGCTACAAGCCCTAATTTCAAGCTTAACTTCATTCTATCATGATCCATGTCTAAATTACAAGCTATTCAATAACATTGTTCATTCGAAGGTGATTCTAGTCATACTTGATCATATAGGTTCAATTTCATCTTCACAAATCATGATTATAATATTTAATAAATTCTAGTTCAATTCATGAATATATGATTCTAACATTGATCAATTACTATACATGACATTGATTTAGGAAGATCACCTTAGAACCTTCAATTTTGCCTCTAATGGAATAAACCCACAAAACATCATATTCATAAATTTAGATTAGGGTTCATCATAGAAATCACATGAATTCATCATAATATTATTAAACAAAGCTAAATCAATCATAATTGGGTCATATCCACTAGATTTGAACCACACCCAAACCCTATCCACAATGCAAGCACAACCCTAGCTAAAATGGGGTTTTTGATTTCACAAGTGGGGAAACTATGGTACGGGTAGAAGAACCTATAGATGAATAATATTCCCATACCTTGGATCAAATCCCTAAAGAAAGCTTGAATCAATGGAGAAACACTGCCCTCTTCTCTTCTCTTCTTCTTCTTCACTTTTAGAGAGAGAATTTCTTGAGAGTAATTTGGGGGTTCTAAGATGAATGAGCTAATGACTTAGTTTTAAGGTTTTATTAGGTATTTATAGGTGGTTATTTAACTACCTAACCGACCCCCTAATCCCTTAATTAAATAACTAATTAATTCCCAAACCCCCTAACTAAAACTAAAACACCTAAAACTGGCAGCATCCACGCACACCCATCCACGGACAGAAGATGGGTCTACAGGCCATCAACGTCCATGATTTACGGGGCATATATTGATATACTGGCCGTAGATGGCCATTCGTCGGTCACTATATTTGACAGTGTTTAGGGACTGATTTGGGGTCCTCCTCAAGGACCCCTTGGGTGGTCCTTGGGGAGTTATACCCGAATGTTTAACCCCTAAAACCCCTACTCTAATTATGGGAACAATTTTTACAAGTTTTAAACCTCATACGACCCTCCAAAACTCTTTCCAAAGGCTCTAGAAATCACTAGTTCAACTCACTAAAATATCGGGTGTTACATTATCCAATTGGATGGTATGTTTTATGAAAATCAACCTCAGGCCTTTGGGTGAACCCTTTTGCAACCAAACGTGTTTTGTACCTCTTAATGGATCCATCAAGTTTATTGTAATTCGAAACAACCACTTACAGGGAACAACATTCCTGGTAGGGTTTGGCGGAACCAACTCCCAAGTATAATTCTTTATCAATGCATCAAAGTCAATCTATGTAGCATCTCTCCAATATGGGAACTTTTGTGCTTGTTTTTGGGTGACATATAGATTTAGTACAATTTGGGTTATGTGGAAAGTGTAGTCAACAATTTTGCACCGCTTGACGATGTTGTTTTGCGACCATGTTACTATACGATTGTGCTAGATTGGTGGAATTTGAGCTACGGGTTCAGTCGGGGGAGGCAAAGCGAGACTGCAACTGCGCACACCCCTGTGAGAGGTGAGGGATTGGGTCGGTATATGGGGTGATGAGTTGGAGCATCACTGATAAACATGAGTAATCAGTAGTCGGTGATGTAATCTGAGAGGATGAGCAGAGAGGGAAGGGGGTGGCTTTGAAATATGAACTGGGATGGTAGTTAATCTACAATAGGGGAGAGGGAAGTAGTGTGAAGATTACCTGGAGTAGGATTGGTTAAATGATCTAACTATGGTTTGTTTCTCGATGAAACACAAAGTGAGCAATCATATTGGGGTGTATCTCGCATCAATGGAATAATGGGGGGAAACGGCCTGTGATCTGGAGTAGTGGTGTTGGAGTAATATCCAGATTTGAATTGTTTTGAATTAAAGTATTCTCCTAGTTTAAATATGAAAACTTTGGTTTTAAGTGGGAAAACATATTAGCTAAAGGAAAAATATCCTCGAAAAATTTTACATCCCGTGAGAGAAAAAGTTTGGAGCTTGTATGTTGAAAACACTGATGACAATGATGGGTGACCGAATAACTGAGATAGACACAAGGTTTGGAATACAACTCTAATTTATGTCAAGCATATGTTCGGAGCCATGAGTAGCATATATATCCAAATGTACGAAGAGATTCATAAGAGGGTGCCTATTTGAAAAAAACTTCGAATGGGGACTTGTTATCAAGAGTGGTAATGGGCAGTCGGTTTATGAGATAGGCAAATGTCCACAAATCGGAGGGTAAACTCACTTGGTGAAGCAGCATTTTGACTGTCTCAATAAGGTGTTGCTGACATCTTTCAGCTAGGGTGACCCTCTGAGGAGTGTGACGGGGAGAAACAAGGTGTTGTATGCCATTGGAATGAAGGTATGGTTCCATGGTCTAATATTCTCTGCCTCATCAGTGTAAAGTGTGTGTATTTTTTTACCAAAATATTTTTCAAGCACGGAATGTAAGCTTTGAAACTGTTTTTGAACCTTCTGTTTGTTTTCATTGTGTACACCCAAATGTATCTGGTGAACTAATCAACAAAGAGAAAATAGTATTGCTTTTTATCAATAAAGAGACCAAGGGATGTCCCCCACAGATCACTGTAAATTATTTTTAATGGAAAGTTGATGGACAATGTGTTGGAATAAAATCGAAATCGTGTGCTTTATTGAAACAACAAGAATTACAAAACCGAACTTGTCCTTTGAGGAATACGAAAGAAATATATTTTGTAAAACGGAAAACAAAACTCGAGAATGGGGGTGGCCCAATCTTCGATGCCACAGATGTAAGGAATGTCTAAAAATGCTAAAGTTGATGTTTGGTTAAGATAGTGATGGCCATTCATAGACTCCTACTTTATTTGGGCCGCACAGTAGAGGGATTCCCATAGTTAGATCATTCACAAGAAATTTAAAAGGAAAAAATTATTTTGAGGTTAGAATATCTTTGCAAAATTGATGCACTGAAACAGTTTGTGCTTGATAGCGGGAGCACACAAAATATTAGAGAGTTTAAAATCAATATTTAAAGAATTTAAATGAGTGGTACTAGTTTGAGTAATTGGAATCACATTATCGCTACCCATTGTAACTTCCTCGATATCTTTGAAGTCCTGAACATTGCGGAGAGCATTGGTATTAGAGGTAATATGATGAGATACACATGAATCGAGAATCCAAGGGTCATTTAGCATTTTTTGTGTAACAAAGCCAATTATTTTTGTTAGGTGGGAGCCGATTGTGGTGTGAGGCTGATGGAGGATTGGTCACACGTTGAGCAATATCTGCACTGACATGGGTGGTTATCTTCTTGAGATCCTCATATTTGATGAATAGTTCATGATCCGGAAGCTTATTAATGAGTTCCTCATAGCTTATTGGAGAGTCATGTTCTTGTATGGTAGTCTTCTTGGAAGAATACGAAAGTCATGATCCAGATCTCACCGTACTCTGGCCTAAGGCCACTCAATATTTTCACCACGAGTTCTTCGTTATTGATTAGTAAACCTGCTGTGGCGATTTCATTGAAGAGAGAGTGAATTTCTCGCATATATTCATCAATTGATTTGTGGCCTTTATTGACTTGATTGAGATGGTGACGAAGGCTGAAGATACAAGTTTGTGATTTGTTCGCAAAGGAAGTGTGAAGTTGATCCCCCACAACTTTGGAGGTGAGCGCAGAAGCTATAGTGGATGCAATTGTGGCATCAACACAAACCATAAGAGCATTTTGGATTAATTTGTCCTGACAAAACCAATTATTGTACTGGGGGTTGGCAGTCTCAAGGACATTAGTAGTGACTATTTCAGGTGGGACATTTTAGTGTCGTCAAGATGACCATAAAGGTCATTGCCACGAAGCAGCATGGCAATCTGGGCCTTCCAGATTGTAAAATTGTGGCAGCCAGACAATTTAATTGGCAGCTATGAGGAAGGGTTGAATTGAATCAGATGTTTGAGCATTGGAGTTGTGTCAGCATTAACCACAGAGGTGGAAGGGGCCATTTGTGCGCATAATTTTTTTTATTGGATCTTGGATGGCATACTCGTTAGACTATATTTAGGCTGATACAATATAAATGAATAGAAGTAGAATGAAAATGTATGTTTATTAATGATCTTCCAATGGAGTTCTTATACAGTGCTAAAAAAATAGATCGTGCTAACCTAACTCCTAGAAAATAGGAACTGATAAATTTACGTGACCTACACTAACTGAATAATAAATTTTACAAACATAAAAACTAAATTGACTGAACATAACTTATCCATATTTACCACAATGGTACATGCTTTGTTAATAGAGATCTTAGCCCACTAGGCTTTCTGTTATCATTAACCGAAGAAATTACTTAACCAAATTATTACTACAATAAGATTTGTTGAACACTACTCTGTTGCAAATGAGTTGTTTATACCAAATAAAAACTACACGAGTGTTGCATTTTAATACATGTAATTCTATAGTTTTGGTAAAAAAATGAGATGCATGAATGTGCATAATTGCAGATTGTTTATGATGAACACAAAGAAGAGTTTTCATCGCCCATTGTATATTGTTGTGACTATAAAATAATTGCTTTAATTATGTGGGGTTCTACCCCAACCTTTTTTTATTACTATATTATCTTTGACAAATTGTGCATCGTATTGTTGGGACACAAGATTAATGCTTTAATACTATAAGTTTATAGCTCTTAGTTATATTGTGAATCCTAGTTTTAGTTATACAAATTATTTTCAACTCTTACTGAATAGAATTCAAACCATAAATTATTCCTTTAATTTTTATCCTTTTCACACAATTAATTAAGGGATTTTACCTCAGCCTTATTATGATTACTATATTTGCATAGGACCACATTAGATAATCTTAGGGTGTAATTTTGAGTGTATCAGCAACCATAGATGTTTGTTATGTACAAGGGTAATTCAAGGTTGATGTATGATATGATGTGTTCTTTGAATGTGACAAGTAAGAGAAAACAATTCCTCACTCTAGGAATAACTTCACGAAGGAGATGCCTGAAAACGAAAGAAGAACAAAATTTCAAAAAATATTTTTTAGCAGAGATGGAGGAACTGCTAGTTGTTGCTTACACAAAGATTTTGTTCAAAACAAATATAAAACACAGTCCAACTCTTAAACTCCAAAACTCTCTCGCTTCTAGTTATGGAGGGAAAATATCTAAAATAATGCTTCTTTTACAGTTATAGGAATACACACTTGGAAAAAGAAAAAAATCATCAGACAAAGCTTGCAAGTACACAAAGATCATAATATTTGGTCCAAAATAGTGGAAGAACCTTTGAGTCCATGATCAGACCATTCAACAAATTATGTTGAAACAAGTATAATCCTTGATAACATCCTTTTAGTCCACTCTCTATCCTGAAAATCTAATGCTTTCATAAACTACTGAGTCATTGTCTCTATCGTTTCCACGTTGATCGGTTACTGGACCGCGGTCCAAGTTTGACATTAACATAGCTTCTTCTTGTTTGTTATATAGATGAATATTTAGTAAATTAGACTTCAAGTGTTTTTCCTCTTTTGTAATCTTGATGAATATATATAATAGAAGGCTCCAAGACTTGACCTAGTTATTATATTTGATAAGCCTTTCGAAAAATAAGCCACATGCTCTACCATTGATGTAACATAACGATGTTGGATAAGCACATTAACCTAATACTCCCTATCTTATTGTCCACAACATTATCTTTCTGGTTGGGACATATCTCTATTTTTATCCTCGATTCCAATGACTCAACTTCACAAACAAATGTCAATCCTAATACATCTTGATCAACTATCTCTGCATCCATATTCAGTATCTCATTGCAGCTACGGTAAAAGAACGGATCCACATCCCTAATGTATTCCAATAATATACCTTTTCCAGCCAAATGCAAGAACTATACGCAATAAAAAAGCTATGATTTATACATCATATGCTAAGGCTAACATAGTCATCTTACCAAAGAACTAGAATTACTCAAGGTCTAACAAATTCACTTCAAATGCTGCAACAAGCACAATTGGTAGGAGATAATGAATATGGAAAAACATTTTACATGGAAAATATTTTCCTTTAACCAAAAATAAGTGAAAGTAGTGTTTGGTATGAAGGAAAGTATTTTCCATGTAAAATATTTTTCCATTATTAGTATCTCTTACCATTTGTGCTTGTTCCAGCATCTGAAGTGAATCTGTTGCACCTTGAGTATTTCCAGTTCTCTGGTAGGATGACTGCGTTGGCCTTAGCATATGATGTACAAATTAGTGTTATTTTTTTATCGCGTAGTTTTCTTATAATTGGCGAAAAGGTGTATTATTGGAAGAAATATGGGATGTAGATCCGTTCTTGAACCGTAGCTACAAGGAGATAATGAATATGGATGCAGAGATAGTGGATCAAAATGTGTTAGGGTTGACATTTCTTTTTAAAGTTGAGTCGTTGGGTTCGAGGAGAGAAATGGAGCTCTGTCCCGACGGGAAAGATATCGTTGTGGACAGTAAGAACATGGAGTATTATGTTAATCTTCTTATCAAACATTGTTATGTGACATCAATAGCATAGCATGTGACATATTTTTCAAAAGGCTTTTTCAGATGTAATGACTAGGTCAAGGCTTGGAGCCTCCTATTATATATATTCATCCATATGACAAAAAAGTAGAAATACGTGGAGCCTAATTTACAAGATTTTCATCTAGATGACAAACTAGAAGAAGACATGTTAATGTCAATCTTGGACTCTGAAGTTTATGAAATCATTGGACTTAAAGGATTTGATTAAGGAATATTCTTGTTTCAACAATATTTTTAATGGACTTATCATGGACTCAAAGGTTCTTGCACTCTTTTGGACCAAATACTATGATCTTTGTCGCACGCCAAATTATTTATGAATGACCATTTACTAGGTGGCTTAAATGTCAACCTAGATGCTGGAATTATTACTGAAATTATGGATGCATTAGAGCATTCAACATTTTGACCCCTAGAGATTATCTTGAAATTTGGGACAATTTGTTGAAAGCGATAGAGTGTTTTTGCATGAGAGTTAGATTTGTACGTGCAAGGCTTACTAAGCTCATTTACTTTTCATGTGAATAAATGAACAATCTTGAATCAAAGAAAGTGATGTTTAATTTTAATGAAAAGCTTTTGAAAGCAAAGCATGTATGAACTCTAAAACTAAGGGTTTAACAAAGGAAGATGAAATCTTTAACTCCATTTCAAGGCCCTGGCAAATTTCTCCATGGTAAAAATTTGTTTATCAAAAACTTGTCCTCATTAGTTGTATAATTACCTCCCAATTGCATGCTTCCTTAAAATGGTATCATCTATTTTTTGTGAGGTTATATGTTTTATCTTATTCTATCAAATAGGAAGTTTTATATTTATTTGTATCGGATGTTCATTAATTTGGAATGATACCTACAAATGTATACCAATTCAATTTTATTACGTATCACATGTATTTTGACTTTCATTATTTTTCTCTCGATCCAAACAAATTATTCTCCAAAATCTTTGTTCACAAACTTCAGAAAATTGGGATTTTTATTTATGAATAATGTAAAACAAACTATAGTATTTTATGCGTACCTCATAGAATAATGCAAGTGAAACAAAAAGAGTTTAGTTAGTTTGGAAAACTATACTTTAAATTTATTGTGGAATTACTTATAACATATATTCAATATTTTCCCCAAGAAGATACTAGTCTTACCAAGATGATATAATGAAGGGAAATAGAGAAATAAATGTGTTCTTTCAACATTATAAGAAAAAAATTAAATTAGATAAAAAGAAATAAAAAATGAATGTTCTTTATAATATGGCCAAAAAATTAAATTAAACAAAAATGAAAGTTCTTAATAATATGACCAAGAATTTGAAGAACGATAATATATGAACGGAAAAGATAGTGAAAACCATATTTTTCCAAATGAAGAAGAAAAACATAGAACATGAAGAACAAGCCAAAAATATATAAGAAATGAAAAAGAAAAATGAAAATTATTTTTTGTTAAAAAATTGTGAGCTTAATTAGTTGTTGAAACGACAAGTTGGAGTGATTTCTCCTGATGCTTTTCATCTTACACATTTCTTTCATTAAGTTATAGGGAAAAGTTTTTGAAAAATACTCCAACTTTGACCGAAATTGTTGTTACGATACCAAATATTATGGAGGTCCTTTTACCCCCTTCATTATTTAATAGTGTATTTCAAAGGTATATACGTACCCACGTGGAAACATAACTATTTATAATGATGCAATATTTATGATGCCCTAGCTAGATCTAGCAAATACTGAAACTAAAACTAAAAACAAAGAAAGATAATCATGTCACTCGTCCTCGAAGAATGAGGACTCACCACTGATGCTGCTGAACTAAAGATCAGGAACCGATCTATGCGTGATCTAGGGGATCTAGGACCTGAGAACCTTAACCTACATCATAAGGAGATGTAGCATAGAGTATGTGTCAGTACTTGAAAGGTACTGACCATGCAGGATAGAATAAAGCTAAATAATAATCATAACTAAATCAAAGCATATATCTAAGCAATGATCAGAGATAAGAATGATACTAAACTGAGAATACTGAACATGAGATAAGTGAATGCAATGACCAAGTTTATAACATGCTGAGAGTGAATACTGAACTGTGAGTGTTAACGTGGTCAATGCAATAGAATCTGACTGTAAGGGAGCTACTAATAACCGACATAAAACAACACGAGCTAAATGTGGAGTCCAATGTATACACCACATCAAGAGGACCCAATATACCCTGCCAGAGGTATAAAGGCATGGTTGGCGTGATCACTAATATTATTCCCACAATGGGGACTTACAACCTACTGGGCACGTAGTTTTGGGAGTTGTGGGTGATTGACCCTAGTCCACTCGGTATTAAGCTTCTCCCAATTGATTATGTGATTAACATTTTATGACTGAATTTCTGTATTACTGGATATGTAACATTAATATACTAATAATGCAACATTCAAAATTTGAGGCATGTATATCTGAAATAACTAACCTAGCATGTGTAATTCATGAACTAGAAAAACTACATAACTAGGGTAATGAATTTTGTAAAGAAAAGTAAGCAATAACATAATAATCTGATTTGGGATCGTTCTAACAGCTAAAACCCAACAATTTCTATGATTCAAGAAACCCTAGGTCTAGATAATGATAAGGGAATCAAGATTCTGACTGAAATCTAGGGACCCAATGGGTCAAAGGAACCCACAAGTGAAATCCCACAAACCTGGTGACGAATTCCATAGAGAAATCATTTGATTTCGGGGTTGAAACTGATGAAAACATGTTGCGTTCTTGGACTAGGGCTTGGTCGACTCTTTCTTTTTCTGCATTTTAATTTTTATATGTTTTTGGTGAATGATTTGCTTAGGGTAGATTCAAATTTAGTTACTAGGCTAAAAGTAACTAAAACTACGTAGTTTAGGGTTTAAACGATGTAGTTTAGGGGTCCAACGCATAAGGAAATGACGAAACGACCCCTGACTTAACTACTGTCGAGGTCAACCGACGGTCCATGCTGGTCAACCATCGAATGGTTTCTGGGAGCTGTTAAGGGTTATGATCCACGGACATGGACCATGGTCCGTGGTTCCGGCCATGGGTCGACCCTTAGAGTGATTTTTGGGAGATCCTGTGGAAGGGCCGCAGGTAGCCATCCACAGACCAGCAACGCAAGCTATGGGTCACCCTAAGGTCCGTGAGTGGCAACCGGGGGTTGCACCTGCAACTCAGAAATCTGCATTTCGGTCTATTCTAGCATACGGGGTGTTACACACTATGATCAATCAACAAAAGTATATTGGTGATCTACTAAAATGCATCCCCATGGTGCCAAACCCATTAATACTCCAATTAGGACCGCTAAAAAACTAGATATTTACAAACCAAGTCTATCCGTAATTGAGACAATATATTGAGGAAATACTAGATTTTTACTAGACATCAAAATAAGCAGACTAGATATAGTCTTCAGTGTTGGAATATGTTCAAGACTTTAGACCTATCCTAAGGAGTTCTACTCGAAAGATGCAAAAATGATTCTAAAGTAATGGAGACTCCATATAGCTTATATGTAAACTACTGATTTAAACTATGTGGTAGGTTTTAAGCACCAAAATATTGTGTTTAGACTCTTTCATGTAATGGACTTAATGAACTATAAACTACCCCTAAGAATTAATTATAACTATTACAATCAAATGTAAAATGCCATACAAAATTAGTAACACAATTAAATAATAGATTAGTACCCAAAGTTGGTTAAAAAAAAGAAATACACAAGTTGTTAGCAAGATAGAGAATAGAATAATTGGTGTTCCTCCCTCCTTTTATTTATTTTCGAGTAAGTTTCAAAGGAGCCAAAGATTGAAATAAATATGTATATGCATTTTTCATGTCTTGCGGTGACATTGAGTCTTAAATTGCAATTCTTCGCTCTGGTTTTGGTGTAAATATAAAATGGTAACATGCATATAAGATTAATAAAAATCGTAACAGTAAACTACAGGAAAGCAACAATAATAGGAGTATTTATGTGATGTGTATGTACTAACTCACCAAAAGTACAAAGATAAATCAAAAGTCATGAGCATGTATGAATTCTATGATTGGCTTCCTTTTTACAGAGATAATAACATGTCTATTATACATCATGATACCCAAGATCCATAAAAGAAATGAAAATGAAATCATAAACAACATAAAGATCTATATTAAAGCACTGATTTCTAAAATAATGTAGTTCAAAAGAGAATAGACAAAGTGGAGTAAGGATTTACCTGTTGTGGTGTAGTGAGTTGTTCATTATCATAGGTCTCAAATCTACACCCGTTCTTCAAATAATGTTAAGAGAAACTGAAAATGGAATAAAAATATTTTGTGAGATTATATGCAGGTTAAAGAGAGTGGTGTTTTTGTGAGTGTGAAATCTTCTCTGTACTTGAAGATTTGATGTGACTTGGAGCATGAAATGAAAGAGTCATCTCGAGAGAGAGGCACATGTAAGAAGGGGTAGGGAAAAGACTATTTGTATGAAGAAAATGGAAAAATCATAATGTATCGATGGATGACGAAAGTTGCTAATTAGCATGAAAATTGCAAGAGATAGAGGAAGAGAGAAAGTGTGGCTGATGAAAAGAAAATAGATTTAGGGTTCGGGATATAATATTTTTTTATGTGTGCTGATTCGAAAAGGTTTATTTTGGAAAAGAATTGGTACAACATGACAACCTATAGATTATTACATACATTTTTTCCTGATTTTTCTTTCTCTATTTCCTTTAAAAGGAAAAACAAATTATTTTATTTTTCTCCCTTTCCTTTAAAAAGAAAAATTATTATTTTATTGTTCTTTTTTCTCTCCTTTATTATTTGTCAACTGTTTTAAAATAGGGTTATCTCTTTCCTTTTTATTGTATCTTTTTCTTTCTTTCTAAATTCCTTTTCATACGTATATTTGCTTCTCTATCAAATTTTCTCTTCTTTTCCGTAATTCACTCTTTTTATGAAACTAGTTTTTTGGCACGTGCGTTGCACATGATTATTAATTAAGAAAATATAAGTTATAGTAAATAGTATTGCTTATTTAAGATAATATTTAAATAATAAGCTTAGGACAAAATAATATTGTAGATTCTTATGTGAATGTTCAATGTGGATTGTCGTATATATATATATAACTTATTCACGCAAACCTATGAAGATCGTCAATGAAATATTTTATTAGTTAAATGCAATAATGTATATATTTATTTCAATTTGATGAGATTCAAACATGTAATTTGTCGTATCTCACTAATAAATGCAGTAATGATAATATTTATCTCATCAAAAATAACTATTAGATAAATAATAAAAATTAAACTAATACGAACTTCAACTTCCATTATTACAAGTCATATGAACTTTTCTTCCTCTAAAATACTGAAATATTAAGAAATAGTAAATAAGTAAAACAAAAGGGCAATGTTGACATAGTAATAATTATTTTAAAGCAAACTTTCTGACAATGTAAATCACATAAGTAGCATTGATAAATAAAGTCATTCTTTTGTCTTGAGCATCAAAAAGGCAAATCAAGACATTTCTCTAAATTTTGAAAAAAGATATTCTGAAGTATATTTCTACATCACAAGAGAAATTGTTAACAAAAACAAATGAATTTAGACTACACCATGTTAACTTCATATATTGGAGCATTACATGCAAATATATATATATATATATATATATATATATATATATATATATTAAGCAAAAAAAATAATGATTTTATCATTAAAATTATTTTTCTAAAGTACTCGAGGTTATAGAATATACCCTCTTATGATATGTAACGACTTGTAAAACGAATAGGTGAAACTAGAGCCTAACGAGTTTTGTTTTGAGTTTGTTATGAGGTTTTATGTCGTAGAATGTTGTCCTGAGCTTAGGTTGAGGGATTTAGGGGTTAAACATCAAGGTACGACTCCGTAAGGACCATCCAAGGGGTCCTTGAGGAGGATCCTAAAGCCTAACCCCCAAGACCACAAGAAACCAAAAAGCTGTAATTTTGGGTTAATCTACGGATGGGGACCTACGCCCCGTAGGTCCATCCACCCCCCATGGATGGCCTCCATATATCAAGGGCCACATTCACAAGTTGCAGCCCCAAACCACGGACCTGCAGGACGGGGCGTCACCCAACCTACAGTTCGTAGGTCGTAGGGCGTCGATTGCAACTGTTTTACTGTCAAGGGTTCAACTAATGTGGGGGCAACTTGGTAAATTCGTTTTAAGTTTAGTTTAGTTTAGTTGGGGGACGGTTATAATTGGTCATTTAAAGTATTAAACTATATTTTAAAATTCATTATTTCAAATCACTCCAGATAGAAACCTCCCCTCCCAAAAAGTTCTCTCTCTAGAAACCTCCATTGGAGGTGACGAATTCAAGCTCTCAAGGTCAAGTTTTCATCTTATTCAAGGGATATTCGTGGATTTCTTCCATAAAAAGTATGGTAGTCTTCATCCTTGACTTAATTTCTTTCAATGAGCCAATTTCAAAATTGATTTCAGATCTTCAAAATCTCCGAATGACCTAGGGTTTTCAATCTATGCATGGGTTCAATTCCAAATGTTTTCAAAAGGTATTTAAGTGATTAATCATGTAATAATTGATGTTTTAATGGTGAATTAAGATGGTTTTACCCTATGAACCCATGTTTACGCCAAAACTCTATGTTGTGAATTGTGATTGGGAATTGATTGATCATCAAAGTATGTTGAATTGTTTATGTTTATATTGAATTAGCATATTGAATCATGTGAATTACCTTATCTATTGTGGTGTCTTATATTTATGGGTTGATATTGATGTATAGCCTTGGAGGGCAATTTCATGAAGGATACATGTATGATTATGATGCGAAGTATATGTGTGTGATCTCAATGAGAGTGTGATGATCATGTATAGAATGTAATTGTGTTATTGTTGATAGCATAATCTCAATTAACACTCATGAATGATGATGATAGAATGTGAAGAGTTTCTTCTATGTAATGTATATCTTGAATTGGTAGGCTTATGCATCCTTTTCTTGTATAGATGAAAGTAATGTGAATGTTTTATCTTGAATTGGTAGGCCTAGGCATCCTTTTCTTGAATAATGATGTATCTTGACATGATGAATATGAATCAATAGACTTATAGCATTCCTTTCATATATGACTAATGAATGTGTCTTAATTTGATGGATATGAATCGATAGGCTTATGGCATTGCTTTCATAAATGTGCTAATGTAATGATGACTCTTGAAACGATAGGCTTATGGCATTCCTTTCCTAGTGAGCGAATGTACCATGAATCGATAGGCTTGTGGCATTCCTTTCATTGTATAGTAATGTAATGAGGAACCATGAATCGATAGGCTTACGGAATTCCTTTCACGAGGAATCTAGAGCTATCCTAATTATGAACCATGGATCGATAGGCTTATAGCATTCCTTTCATGTGTAATGATGTACCTTGGGTCGATAGGATAATGACATTCCTCTCAAGTACAATAATGTAATGTGATGGAAATACTCTATGGGAATGGAGGCTAAGCACCAAGTGGATATGGAAAGATGGAAACTCTCCCCATGTTAGGTTGGAGTTCCAATGAACATCTTCCTATCCCATAACAATGTGCCCGCATAGGATATTAGCTAGTGGATTCTTCCAAAGCTAAAATGTTACCGGTCCTACCTTAGGCAAGTAGACTACTTCTTTATGGTGTGGGGCCATATGACACCGGATTCCATTTGTCTATTATGCCTCTTATACTTATGTTCATGAAGTTTTCTCAAATTGACATAAAATCATGACTTTCAAATAAAATTTCCATTTTAAGCATGGTTTTTTCACGGCTATCATACTTGGTACTTAATTGTGCTAACCCATATTTCTTCATGTTTACTACAACTGTAGGTTCCGGCATTTGAGTGATTCTCTCTAGTTGAAGCTTGGATTGAGATTCTTCCAAGACTAAGTGGTATGTCCTCGTAGATCGAGGACAAGTACTGTTGATGTTTCATTTTCATTCATGTAATAGACATTTGTAGTCATTTCTATTGAAAAGAGTCGTGTCCCTACTTTTGTTTCAACAATGTTGTTTAGATGGCCATGTGAGACAATAGACTTCCGTTTGCTTTTAAATGAATTTTTGATTGTTGGATTTAAAAAAAAAATTTAATTCTGAACTATTTCGATTATCTTATGCAATGACTTGCTATGAGGCTTGTATGAGACCCCTTCGGGGTCGAGTACGCCGTATCGCATCTAGGGGCTACCATTGGGTCGTGAGAGGATAGAACAATTTACTTAATCAGAATAGTGGTACCTCATATTTTGCTAGACTTCGAACTCACTCAATGACAATAAATCACAAAAAAAAATTTAAAATGCAAGAAGAAGAAGAGTAGAAGATTAAAAAAATTGTGTTTTAAAAAATAATAGGAAGCCCCTCTGTTTATATTTTACAAAGTGTATTATGAAAAAGTATTTTTGGTCTCCAATATGAAAAGTCATGACCTTTTCGAGATGTCACAACCCATTGGAAAAGTCACAACTTATTGAAAAAATCACAATGCTTCGGAAAAGTCACAACTCATCGAAAGATCACAATCCTTTGAAAAAAGACACAACTTATCGAAAAAGTCGCAACTCATCAAAAAAGTAACAAATTATTGAAAAAGTCACAACACTTTCGAAAAGTCACAACTCATCAAAAACTCACAACCCTTTGAAAAAAGTCACACTTTATCAAAAAAGCCACAACTCATCGAAAAAGTCACAACCTAATTGAGGGATATTATAGTAATTTAACATTCAAGTTAGGAGTTCATGCTTTTAAGGTAATAAAGGTAATTCTTCTTTTTCCTTAACACCACTCCATAATTAGAAATTCACAGTTCTTTCATTAATATCTCTTAGGATTATCATTATTTGTTTTCTTATCTAAAACATCTCACACATCTATTTATCTCTATTTCTATATTCTCTACTTTATGATTTTTACTATCTTTTTCCACTCTAAAATATTCTCCCCCCCCACCCCCAAGTTAAAAGTCTAATAATTTTCACAGCCTGAAATCTCAGATCATCATAACACCTACTAACAAAACCAGTAGGTAAGCCAAACACAAAGAATCAACAAGCTATTACACTGAAAAGAAACACATAGAAAGTAAGAAAAGAAAATCAAATGAAATAAAGAGACATACAATCTTATGTTCGTTTCAAGAAGAACATTTTTTAAAGAAAACCATTGTTTCGCGCAAAACTATTTTTATAATAAAAAACATTGTTTCATGAAAGAAACATATAGAAAGTAAGGATAAACATTG
The DNA here is from genome assembly GCA_036250505.1 of Solanum acaule. Taxonomy (NCBI): domain Eukaryota; kingdom Viridiplantae; phylum Streptophyta; class Magnoliopsida; order Solanales; family Solanaceae; genus Solanum; species Solanum acaule. The sequence goes on along the minus strand of JAJOOR010021146.1, from coordinate 9,794 downwards.
AATAGAAAAAACTTTTTAAAAGAAGAATGAATAGTTACTTCGATGAAAGAAAAATAATGTTTCATGAAAAGATGTGTTACTTCACATACTTATGACCTTATTCATCTAACTTGGGCCTCCTTCTCCTCAATCCTAGAGATTGACATTCGTACGTCATCATCCTTTTGTTCTTCTTCTCCATACTTACAACCTAAACAATTTTTGGTTCTCTGATTTTCTATTTCAGTTCTTTCTACACTTTTAAGAGGTAAGCTTTTGCAATTAAAGACACAGCAAATCACTGGCCGTCAAATTAAAATTCAAAGATAGAAAATGAATTTAATGAACCTCGAGGTTGTTTCTGTATTTTTTCATACTTTAACTATTTTTCTCCTTCACATAGGTTAGTTATAGCTCTTGTGTGGTTTTGCATTGGGTGGCACATTTCCCAAGTAGTTTTGGAGTGCTTTTGGATATGTTTTTCCTTTTGGAGCCTTTTGATATAAAAGAGATTTGATTTTAGTCAACATTTAGAAAGTCTGATGTTGAATGAGGATTCTATAAGCTCCATTAGCTCCAAAATATACTTTTTGGTCTAGTAGTGTGGTTGGTTTGTGTTGTGAGGCTTTCATTTTAAGTTTGTATCTTTAGATGTTTTAGCTTTAAATTTTCGCATAAGTTTGACTATTGTTAACAATCATGTTAAAGGCTCTCATATGGAGATTAGATCAACGCAGTTAGCGCTGGAATGTTGATCTTGATCTAGAACGACATTTGGTTTTGATCCCAAGGTGTTTGTGCATGATTTTGTGGCTTTATTCATTTTGTTTGGTGTTGCTTTATAAGTATTGACTTGGGTAGAATCCCTAAGGGCTTTATATGTGAATTGCTCATGAATTGGGGACATCCTGAATGTGTTGTTATCCCTTTAAGGGAAGAACACTCAATATCAATGTTGGTGCTAATAAGTCACTATGAGGACCAATATGCACACACACACACTCTACATGTATAGCTATGAATATGATGTGTTATGGTGTCTATTGAAAGGTTAACTCTTATATGCACTCTTACATCTTATTATGCATACAAAGTGTATGATTAGAAAGGTATGAATATGCGTTGTATAAAGGTGTTTATGTGAAAGTCTTTCTCACATATGTACACACACACATTAATGAATGAATAAGCTTTAGGATAATCTAATGAAAGTGAGTCTCTTGAAAGGTTTCTTCAATTGTACTCTAAACTAGACTATGTTATGAATATGGTATGACTATGTGAAAGATCATTCTCACATAATGTAGGTTCTATGATGAAAGGTCATTCTCATCTTAGAAACCTTTGAGCTATATGATATGAGGAATTAAGTCCCTAAAGCCTATTTTATGAACAAATGTTAAATAAAGGCTTAAAGATGTTTAAAAAGGGAGTTGCAGCTTAGCACCGACTGAACATGAAAAATGAGAGTGGGGGCTTCACGTTTTGCAAGTCCGGCTTCCCACAAGAGAACCTTCACGTTTAGCAAGTCCAAGTTCCCAACATAAATGTTGTCTCATGAGATGGAAACCTCCACGCTTAGTAAGTCAAGGTTTTCTAGTAGCAATCTCCTTGTTCCATAACTATGTGCCCCCTTAGGTATTAGCTTAGTGGATCCACTAGATAGCTATTATGTATGTAGGTCCTACTTTGGCAAGTAGTAACCTCTCTTTTCGGTGTTGGAGTAGAACAACAGATTCCATGTAGCTCACATGGTCTATGTCGGTTATGGCAATGTCTCCCAAAAGTTAAGAAATGAACTAAGATAAGAATATGAACTCTAGTCTTGATTTCTTGAAAAGTTACTTAGTGTAGGTAGGACTATGGACCCTACTTATACATTGCACAAGTGTACTCTAAGGGAGGTTATGATTAATCTCTTTATGTAATAAAGACTATGGTCTATGTATGTTAATATGAAAGCATGTTAAGGTTGACTTTACTCATGTCAAGACATGAAGTATGATTATGCATGTGAATTAGACTTATGGCTTCTTAATGGGTTTGCTTAGTATATGTGGGGGTATGGGACTCCATGTGTACATTGCACAAGTGAGCTTGGGAAGGGGTTGTGAGGGTGGTTTACCTATAATATGAAATAAATGGATTATGACTAATGATGTAGTAACGGAATGAGTCCTTATATGATTTTATGAAGTATGTTGGTCTTATGTCTAATGTTAAATTAAGATGTTATGACTTGTTGAATATGATGTGCCTAGTCTATGGTGGCTTCCTAGGAATACTTGGTGTAAGTAGTATTATGGGATGCTACTTGCACATTGCACTAGTGTGACTTGGGGGTTGTTTTAGGTGATGGTTCCTATGTGAAGACTATGTCTTATGGTGTACTTATCATTCTATGAATATATGTGGTTGGATTGATGAAGGCTATATGTAAGTTAACCTTTGGTAACCTTAAGGCAATACATTGCACCAAGTACTTCCTAAGGGTTGCTTTAGGAAATGAGTTAAGATAAAGAGGAAGGTAATGTATTGTATGCATTGAATGTGCCTAAAATGTTATAAGTGGCTCTATGTGCTATTATGAATGGTTTCCAGGTGTATGATAATGTATGTGGTTTATAATGTGCCTAATGTACTAAATGTTATTGAAGTTTCTCTAAAAAGGCATGATGCATGGTTTCCAACTAGATGTCCTTTTAAGAGCATGTTTTGCATGGTTATCATACTTAGTGCATTCTTGTACTAACACCATTCTTCTTCATCTTTTTACACCATGTGTAGGTGATGGTGACTAAAGGGTCTTTCCTAGAAGTGATGAGCTTGGCTTACTATTCCCAAGTTCGGGTGTGTCCTTAAAGATTCAAGGACCTTTATGTTAAAGAGTTTCCTTAAGTTCTATGTACTAGATAGTAGTTTCTTTTGTATTGTAAGGGTTGTGTCCCTTTTGTGTTGTAGTCATGTTTTAAGATGGCTTCCTTGTGACGTAGTACTCCAATTTTGTATTAAAGGTTTAATGAGGTGACTTTTATATCTTGTGTTATATTATGAAAAAGTTTTAAATTTTCCACTATTTTTCTATGATAAATGTTATGACGAATGCTAAGGGCTTGTATAAGACCTCCGAGAGGTCGAATACACCGGTAACGACTATAGGGTGGTCTCGGGTCGTTACAAACTTGGTATTAGAGCATAAGGCTATGAAAATGGTCTTAGGATTCAACGTCTCATGAGCCACATCTAGTAGAGTCTTGTTCATCGGTGTGAGTCGCGACACATCTATCAGCGACATGCTATAGGACGATACAAGTTTCACTTTCTTCATTACTCTTGTGTCATGCCGTAAAGCTTAACTCCCTATGATCTCTCTCTCTTATTTTCCCTTGTCCGGTGGTCTCCTAGATGTGATTACTTGGAAGGGGTGATGTTACAAGGATCGAGGGAAGAAAAGGTGAGTTTTAATGCTTATTATGATGTGGTGACTATATGATTACGAGTATATATATGAAAGTAGATTTGGAAATCGTATTGTGATGCCAACCATGGCTATGTGTGACCTATGAGGTTGGGAGCATTACATTGAAAATGTTGTACGGTGGTGTACTTCTCGTATGGTAAGAGTTATTATGGTAAGAATGGAATCCTTTTTAGCATGATGAGTTGCTTTATGGTGATGGGTAATGATAGTAGAAAGTCATGGTAAAGATTTGAGGAGTTTTAAAGGAAGGTGGTAACTAGTGTGAGTTGAAAGTTTCCTTTTTCTTATGAGTGATGCTTCATGGTTGTCCTTGTGTGAATCAGAGTTCTTTTGTAGGCTTGCCCTAAGAGTGGAAAAAGGGGCTTTGTTCCATGAGTTGGGATAGTGTTTTGGTCTAAGGTTAACTTGGAGAGTTGCATGTACCCCTTAGTTCATAGGAAGGACAAGAGAATAGATATTGACCAACTCTAAAGAGGATAGTTGTCTTGAAAGGGTGATCTTAAGTATGGTCATTCAAAGGGGGTGTTTAGATAATACCTAGGCATGGTTGAGCAGAAAGTTACACGAAAGGTGATGATAAGGATATGGTGTGATAAAGAGTTGATTAAGCTCACCCCAAGTGGGGGATAATGTGCCTAGATGGTAAGGTTTTGGGTGCCCTTAATAGTTCTACATTGAACTTCCTTGAGTTCTCCACGTTGAGAACCACTTTGGGTGATAGGTATGAAGTGGAGTGGTATAGATACTCATTTTATTTAGATTCTTGAAATCCTCACCTAAAGGAGTATAATGAAGATTTAGTGGAGTATGGTTCCTACCTTAGAGATAAAGGAGGTAATAAACTTACCTATCTAGGCTTTTGAATCTTGATTTCTTCCAAATGTGAGGATATATTTCACAAATCACCGACACTTTATCTTAAAATCATCCTTTACTCATAAATCACCACTTTCTTAAAACATGCATAAATTCATAATTATAATTTATGAGTTCATAAGCATAGTTTATATTTATAAAATAGAAATAGACATGTGTTCATGTGAAATCAATAAAACTCATGCATAATAAGATTAAATATAATTAATTGAATCATAATAAATTGAACTCAAGAAGAATAGCATAAAACCCTAGATTTTGGGTGAAATCAATTTGAAGTAAAATCCGTTTTCTTGAAATATTTCTTAAATAATGCACTTAATATTAAATATAAGAATACTTCCTTGAAAAATAATGCACAAGAATTATAATAGACTTTCTTGAAACTCTTCTAAAATAATGCACTTGAAATGAAAATTAATAATACTTTCATGAAATACTTCTTCAAAATAATGTTCTTAAAACAATTTTTTCTTTCTTGAACTTGTTATTGAAATATGTCTTTAAAATCTTTAACATACTTTATTTATGAAATACTATGAAAAGGTTTAAAATAACTTTTATTAGAAAGTGGTCCATGTGGTATAATAAGCACGAACCATGAACCAATAAGCATGAATAAGAATGTTGTAAAATATTTGAAAGAATCTTGCTTGGAAGTCTTAAGCTTTGGTTTTCCTAAGAATTTTATCTTAGGGTGAGAGAGAGGAGAAGAAGAAGTTAAAGGATTGAAATATAATTGTTTAGGGGTTTATAGAAGTTGAGAAAACCGTTTTAAGGTTTTCCTAGTGGTATATGGACAAGAAAAAAACTTTTTTTTAGAATATTCCGGTGGGTAAAATGCAACTTCACTACATTATTTAGTGAAATAATTATAACTCTCTACGCAGATCTTGGAATGACATAAACTTGGTGGCATTGGAAAGAAGATGGATAGACCTTTAATTTAATTGATTATAGGCCACCAAAATCTTCCTATTTTAAGAGATATGATCGTTTCATGTTGGCGTAAGAAAATATTATATGGAAACTCTACTAATAAAAAAACTTTCAACTAAACATTGTGTTAGAGGACTATTATTACCTTAATTCATCTCCAAATCAATTCCCACACTAAACAATTGAAATTAACACCTATGAAAATTAAGAATCATCATGTACAAACAACACCTTCGCAATCACAAAAAGAATAAATAGCAAACATCGCATTCCTAGAGCATAGGAGGTAAACTAGAATCCATTTGGTCCTAGACCGAGGCTTTGGGACCAAATACTAAAACCAACTCAACAATGATAACAAAAAGAGAAACAACTCTAATCAAGAAGCAAAAGGGATCATAAAGAGGCAATATACAAAGGACTAACTCAAGAGTCTTGTATCCTACATGAATAAAATTACCCAAAGGTACAATACAACTAGGTCCATCCTACAAAGATAGTATGCATTGAAAGATCCCAGTCTAACCAAGGAATTGGGAATTCATCAAAATAACTAGTATAACAAAAAAGAACTTCACAAAGAAAAATAACTACACGGTCCCCGCACAAGTGAAAGTTTGCATTATTGGTTTGGCTTACCTACTAGTTGAATGTAGTAGGTGTCATCAAGATCTGAATTTTAGGTTTGTGAGAGATTGGTATCAGAGTTCTAAGTTTTCCGGTAACATCGATATGAGAGCAAGTATCTAGTAAAGTCTTACAGATCGGTCTGGAAATGTCTGTATCCGTTCTTAAGGAGGCTATAGGAAAATCTTAGGAATCTCATTCTTTATTTCTTATCGTGAATTTTTTTCTTCGATTAACCTCTAAAACTACTTATCTAGAATCTACTTCTCTTAGATGTCTAGCACGAAGTGTTCGATAGATGTGGGTGGGACATCGAATCATACCACTAGGTCTTTGATCCTTGGTTAGGACATCGAGGATGTTTAATGACATCTACAGGCCTAGTTTCGATAGAGTTATTTGCTTCCCTGACTCTCCAAGATTCATTGGTTGGAGTTACGAATCTCAGCATAGGTACAACAATGTCTAGTGTGGTTTTTTGTACATGTCATTATTCACGGGCTAGAGTTGAGGTTGTAGGCAACAAGCAAGGTTCCTTATATGCTGTTTAGTACACTATCAAGTTCTCGAGTAGGCTACACATACTCCTTCATTATTTATTATAGGGCAATGCACGAATCAATGATTTATTAGATGATTGACTTTGCCACTTCATCTAGAGTCAAAACACTTGATCACATGTATGAATTGACACTTCCTCAATTAGTGGTAAAAAGACATGCCATTAGAACAATGGTGATAGGACCTCACCCCAAGGTAGAAATCATCTCAGTAAGGATTATCCTCACTCTCAACCTACCAGACCCATGGAGAGAGCACCTCAGATCCAAGGTGATACTGTGGCAAGTTAGGGTACCTAGAGTGGATAGTCTTCATGACAAATTTCTTAGTGATTTAATTTTGGATATTCAAGTACTGGGGTTCATAACATTTTTGTTAGGCCATCATAGCAAGTTATTTTCTTTGGGAAGTGTTATGATTGTTACAAGTTTGACAAATTTGATGAGTTTCATTAAGTCGACATTTGATATTGCATGGTCAGCAGTTTCAGAACACTAGGGTCTTGGTAAAGTATGCAAGGGTAGGTCCCCGGAGTGTTTGAGTGGTGCACCTAGTATTGTAATTAGTGATGTATATGTTCAATTAGGGGTAAGACACATTCCATTAAATTCTCCTATAGGTAGTCCATGGGTTAAGGTTCCAGGTTTCGATTCTATAAGTGTGAGCTCATATTTCATTTACCCCTTGATTGCTTATGGGGTTGTGGATTTGGGGTTTTTATTCTTATACATTCCTATGTGTCTTGTTGTCAACTTTTTATATGTTGTGAAATCCCTATTTTGTGTTATGTGTATATGTTTATCCCCCTCAAGGAGATTTCATTTAGTAGTGAATAGTCTTGGCACTGTTTCTATGTTTGGGCTAGTTGTGGAGTAATACCTTGTGCCTTTGTGCTTAACTATATTTCTCAGGAAAGTTATTTTTTCTGTTATTCTGAATAGATTATCTTTGCCGAATAAATTTGTCACTCATTGTCCCCTAGTTAGTTTTTAGGATGATAGTTGATGAGAAAGTGGTCTGATGGAAGGTGTGATCTTTGGATGGTTTGGCTCAAAATTACTTTCGTCGATTCTTTCCCTTTCCTAAATCCTATTCTTTGTTCCTTTGTGGCAAGGTTGAGGTTTTTCCTCTTTTTTTCATCCTAATTTGTCTCTTTGTGGTAGGCTTGGTGTTTAGAGTTGGTAGTTAAGCCGACGATTGACTCATGTTGTGTCAGATTGTTGTGTTTGAGTTTGGGAGGTTAGAAGGTTAGTAGTTTAGAAAATTATAAGTATGACGATATCTTAGCCACCCATTTTCTGTGGAACGTTTTGTTGAATTTGTGGGGACTATTAAGTAATACACATATGTTCTATTGACAACCAGTGGAGAGAAGTAAGTAACTTTTGAACAAGGGTGTCGACTTTGTTGACTATTGGTTAATTTCACCAACATTGGGGTATAGTTCCCAGTTATGGACTTCCTAGTTTTTGGTTATCATTGTTTGAGTTCTGGATTATGGTAATGTTCTACACTGTGAGGAAGCCTACTTTCTTTCATTCTAATCACATTTTAATACCTTTGTTTTGTTGGAGTTCCACAGAGGTTTTGTCAATGGTTTAAGACGTCATACTTTTCATTTGGATATATGTGGTTGCATTCATTAACAACTTCTAAACTTCTATTTCGCTAGAGACTAGGAATCTTTTTAGAAGGCTCATCTTCTGATTAAGTACAGGTAATTTGTGGATAACTAATGTTCACTTGTTTTAGGATGTGAGGTTTTTTGTGTATCATTGTGGTTACCTTGCGCGTGTTTGGTTTTTTTTGCCTCACTCTTGAAAGTTTCCATATGTTTTTCCTCTACCGACCAGTTCAATTTCCCTTGGATTAGGGTGGTTTACTCATTTATGCACTCAGACAGTCGTTCGTGGATTCTTAGTTGTAGTCTCTATTACTTTGGGCTTAAAGTTTAATGTAACATATATTTTCTAGAAGATGATGAGTTGAAGGTTATCACTGGAGTTGGGCATAGCGTGGTTGCATCTATAAATTGATCGTCCCTTGGAGTAGTATTTCAATTATGAGAGATCACATTCAAACATATGTTTTGGTTGTGAGAGTTATTGGGATTGACCTTTGGCCTTGTGTTCTGGGTTGAATCACTTATTATTACTTTTATCGCTCTTCGATGTTCAAATGGTGCTGGGAAGTGTTTGTATGGTTTCGGATGGGTAGGATATCTATGATGAATATAAGGTGTTGGGTTTGGAGTAGGAAAGAAAAAGTTTTACAGGTTTGGAGTGGGAAGGAAAAAGTTTTACATGTTTGGAGAACGAAACAAAAAGTTTTACTTAAGAGCTAAGTAACATCTTCTCTTGATTTTTGGTCGCCTCATTATGTTGTATCTGTGTGGTATTGGTTCATCTCAGATCGGTATTTTGCGTTTGGTATTTGTTCGGTTTGGTTGCAAGGAAGTCATTACCAAATGGAAGGAGTTGGGATTTCTATTTTGAGTTTTGGAGCGGTGAAGTCAATTACTGAATTTCTATCAACCTAAGATTTAGGTTGGGTCACTCTGTCACGACCCAGGGGTACCCCCTAGATGTAACAAGGCGTACAAGACCCCGAGAGGTCTCATACAAGCCACTTAGCATATCATAACATAAAGTAATAGAAATGGTGCGGAACTTAAAACATTTTCAATACAATCAAAGTCTTTATAAAATGGGCGGAACTGTAATACACTTTTCTCAAACCATCTAAACATGAACAATAGAATATCCCTGGGACACATCCAATACAATAGTCCAAAACATAAAGGAAAGACATAAGGGAAATTGGTGGTGAAATCCTTGAATGCTATGAGGACTCACCAAATCTTCACTCATTGATCAACTATGGATATAGCCACGAATGTGAGAATCAATGTCGTCGGACCTTACATTTTGATATGAAATGTAGAAAAGAGTATGCATTAGCACAAACTTGTACTAAATATGATAGCTAGCATAAACAACATATACATTATGATTACTCAATATAAACCATAAGCATAATCAATGCACATAAATCATCATAATAAAAGGGAAATACTTCTGAAGCAACCTCACTTAACCTTAGTGAATACTTACGCCATCCGCCTCTAATCATACTTACATTGTCACGACCCAAGCCTAGGGCCTAGACGTGACTAGCGAATGGGGAACCCGAAGGAACCCCAAACAAGCCTCATAGCGTATCATTACACATCTTTGGTCGCGGAAGCAATTAAAATGACCATAAGCGATAAGCATAATCAAGGGGGAAATCGGGACTAAGGGAGCAAGATAAAAAAAAAGGAATGATACAT